>VXAZ01001543.1:57457-71647 GCA_013399875.1 Gymnorhina tibicen
GGGGGGACCTTCACCACCAAGAAGAGCAGCTGGAGAGGATCAATGGAACATCGCTGGGATCCACGGAGTGGTGATATTTTCCTTATTCTGTCCCTGTCACTTTCTCTCTGTCCCTCCCCCACCTATTTTCTACTTCTTTCTTTCTTTCTTTCTTTCTTTCTCTCTCTCTCTCTCTCTCTCTCTGTCTCATATCTACCATCAATAAAACTCACATTATTGTCACTGGCATATGGTCTCACTTGCCCCTTAATTTGGGCAGAGGAATTTCTAAAGAACCTTAATAATAATAATAATTGGATCTTAACACTACTTCACTGGAGTAGATGAAGTTGTAGTGTACTGCTGGAGATCCCAAGCCATCACGATCAGTGGTTTCATGCTTTCTCACACAGTGGACAGACACATGAACCAGCTGGGCTCCAGAACAAGAGACTTTAGTGTCCAGCAGCAGCGTGTGACTGAGAAAGACAAAAGATAACTTTGGTTGACATCCTCTAGTAGCCCTGGTGAGGCATTTCACTTCTTAAGTGCTCTTCATCTCAGTTTCCAAAATGAAAACAAAAGCAAGCAAGCAACCAATCAAACATAAAAACCTGACATCAAAAGCCTGACAAAAGCCCTTGACATCAAAAGTTTCATAGACCACCAAAAGCGACAACTCTTGAAAAATCAAATCACAACTTTGTCTTGAGAAGCTTGGAGAAAAAAAAGCTTCAGTTGATGGTCAGAAGAGTCTTATGACCCAGGCTACTTTGGCTTTTGAGTGTCCAAACATAGACGCTTATGGAAACAAAGTCATTTGGAATTACCAGTGTTTTTGGGAAAACCAGAAGGCATTAGTTTTTATACTCCACAGGATTTGTGTTTTTCTCTTTGGTTTGTGCCGCAGTGGCTTTGTGCAGCTTTTAAGTGCAATTGGAATAAATTGAAGAATGTTAGAGACTCCTAAATGGACTATGCCTTAGATACAGGATAGCATTATAATATGAAAGTCAGAGTAGTTGGCAGCTGAACACAGAAGTCCCAATGGGACCTGTGCCCTGTAGCCTAGGACAAGAGGTTACACTTGATATTTGCAGCTTACTTGCTATCCCACACAAAATCCCAGCAAGCTGCATTTTTTAACAAATAATTTTATATGCCACATCCTCACCATTGATCACACTGTCAGAGACTGCAAACAGATTCTGTTAACTTGTTTAGACTGGTTTCCCCATTGCTAAATAGCATTTGCTTTTTGATACTTGGTCTTTACAAGTCTCACAGCTAAAGTGACAGAATGCTTTCACATGATTTTTTACATAAAAAATTATTTAGGGTGTTTCACTTTTTTTCAGTATGAAGGAAGGAAAATGAGGTATGGAAGAACTTAAGGAAATTAAATTTTCACTAGCCCAAACTGGGCAGAGTAAACAACTAAGATTTTGTCTGGAAAGTACCCATATTAAAAATTCTCGTCAAATTCCATTGGGAGGGGTGCTAAAACACTTTTTAATACAGCGTATCTCTGTGTAAAAGAGCTGGTATTCACTCCTAGGTCCCCTCCCCTTCAGAACTGTGTGGGCTGCCTCCTCTGTTATGTGCACTCACATAATACCCCTGTGGCAATGACAGTGGTTGCTTGCACAGAAAATTAATACTAGGAAAGTATTTACGCGTTTGTACTGTATTGAGTGTGATAAATGTTTTCCCTTTCTGAAAAACAAAACACTTGCATTTTCTGCTTTTGTTCTTCATCTCCTCCCATCTGTTTTGTTTCTCTTAGCTGGAAATGAGAATAACAGCTGACTCTATGTGGATTGCCAGTGGTCTATGGAGGGTTTGAAGGCCTCTCCAGTATCTTTGAAGCTCCTTTTTAAAAATAATTCTGTCCCAGTTCATGTGAAAAGCTGTATAATTCTTTCATCAGATCATAATTATTGCAGTGAGAGGACTAGATCTATTTTCTATCTTTGTCAATAGTGAGGGTTTTGTGGCCATATGGCCCACTGGACACTCAGCATTTGTGTCTCCAACCAAAAGCGTTTGTCTAAATGCAGGCTTCTTATGAGGATGATATAATGATTTCCTTCACCCGAAGTAGCAGACCCAATATATCTTTTCAGATTGCACTAAAAACATAAACATTGCCTGAGAAGCTTCTGAACATGGATCTCAAACAAAAGCAAATTCAGCCGCTGTGCATTATTTAAATACCGTCTTTATTGTCTGAAATAATGTGGGACTTTACAACTGTAAGAACCACAAGGTTTTAAGTAGAAATCCGTGGTCTTTTGTTCTTCCAAATATAAAATCAGCACAACAAGAAGGAACACTTGGGTTATGGTTCAGCACTGTAGACTACTCTGTAGGGCGAAGTTACAAAAAAACCTGAGTTGTGTATCACAGCAAGTTAATCACAATTTCTTGGAAACTATAACAGAACAACATGAAACTCATGAGCTACTTTGCCTTTAACCACAGAAAAACCCATGAAAATTTACAGGTTGTTGGGGTCATAGGAAGAGAGTTTTAATTAAGGCCTATGAATTTTCACTGACACCAAGTGTCTAGAGGTTTATAAAACCAATATGAAGAACATAAGCTTTCTGGAGCTAAATAATTTATAGTTTGGGTTTTGTTGTTGTGTTTTTTGTTTGGGGGTTTTTATTTGTTTTGGGATTATTTGTTTTTGTTCTTCTTTTTGGTTTTTTGTGGGGGCTGGGGAGAGTCTGACAAAAGTATTTAAAAGACATAAGTAAGATGCTCCTTAGAGTAGCACATTTGTACACTCATAGATGTTTGTGTTTTCTCTTTGTTATTTCTCAGTAATGGATTTTCATTAGTAGCCTGATTTGACATGACTCCTAATGTCAATCAACTTAACTGCATCTGGCTAAATAAACACTGCAATCATTTACGGGGCAGTTACTACACAAATTGGAGGAAGGACCTGGCCCACAAGGTAATCAAAGCATATGAAAGCAGAGTGTCCCTTTTCCACTCTATTACAGCCAGAAGTGGGAAGACAAGTTGGTATATGCCAGTTTGGCCAAGGAACAAAAACCTTTTCATTTTACATTAAAAACAGTTTTTTAAATTTTTAGTTCATAAAAAAGAATGTAGAGAAATATTGCCTATTTTATTAGTTGCACCAAAGTCATGTTGGCAAGTGAAAAAATAATATTAAGCTAAAACAGCCGCATGTGTTTCCTATTATATAATCAGCTGGTGATGGAAAGGACAAGCCTGCACCGCTCGCTAGTCAGCCTGGCGGGTAAAAACTCTGAACCAGAACCGTGCCATTCACTGGGAATGACAGAAGCACAAGTGTCCAGAGTGTCCTTATAGGACATACCCCAGGTTAATGGAGAGGTTGCTGTGACTGGCAGTCTAGCATGGCATGTCTAAGAAAAGTTTTTGTCTATACTTGATGACAAAAATGGGTGTTCATGTACATTAGCCATTACGTGGTAATGCGCTCTGAATGTCTGATGTTGGTCATAACATGGAATTCAGAAAGAGGCTTTTCTGAAGCTTAATTTGATTTGGTTAACACATGTTTAAACACATTTCTTTTATTTACAGTGGATTATTTAATTGGCATGCTTCAATTGTAATGATGTCTTTTGCCAAAAGCTTCTGTAAGAACACAGTTACCATAAGATCAGAAGGAAAGATCTTCACAGATTTAAAAAAAAAAAAAACTTAGTTAAAAGTTAGGAAGCAATGGATGGGAACAGAAGGTGAATTTTCATACAAACAAGTTTATAGAGTAGTGACACAGTCATACATGCTCGGGTCTGAGCAGCCTGGGCCCTTGGAATGGACTTCATAGATAATTTAGGGAAGAGGTGAACAGAGAGGCGACAAAGTTCACTGATGATTTTCAGTTACTTAATGTATTAAAGCTGTCTGCAAGAAACGAAAGAGGGTTTATTTCTTTGTATCCCTATTTTAATATATTTATATATTATTTATATGCTATGTGATGGAGAAATGAATGGCAGCAAAAAATTCAGTATAGGTAAACAAAAAGTGACATGGAAAAATAATTACCCTAACTTTATTTATAGAAAGATAACCTTCAAGTTGACTATTTCTATTCAGGAATGAGATCTTGAGATCTTGAGAAAGAAAACTATCAATTCAGTGCTCATTCGTGGGAGTAGAGGGTCTACTGTGCTAGACAGTTTTAATCACCAAAGCTTATTCCAAGGTGTTGAGTCATGTCAGTATTCAGCTACAACTGTGAGCATGCTGCATCGGAAAACCCAACCTCGAGAGTCAAGATAGAAATGTATAAAATACGTAATACTCACTAACACAGACCCTGTTACTGCAGAAGGCTTGTTCAAAAATTTCTTCTATAAAAGGGAGAATTAAATAGGTATTTTTGTGGATATTTATCTTTGTTTTACCCTCTGTGTAGAAGAAAAATTCCGTTATGATATATTTTTGTTTCCAGCGCAATGTGAGTGTATTTTGGTAACCTACAGAATAGGTGTAGTATTTACCTGCATTTGTACAGGTGTGGGTGTGGGTGTGTGTGTGTATCTGCAAATGTTAATCCTATCTATGGAGTAGTTCATTATCTTCCATATTCTATGCATAAATACCTATCTTCAGTATATTCTGTCATATTAATTAGATGGAATGCATCAAAAAATTTAGCAGCACTGACTCATATTCATGGCTTAAACTATTTTAAACCATATGTTTTTCATTTTCCTTGGATGTAGATTTTTTTCAGCAGATAGAAAAACAACGTAACTTGTTATATACTTTTTATATATATACTTGATAGAAAAATCAGCTTTTCATATTTTTCTCTCTTTTTTGAGTTATTATCAGAGAAGAAGTAATTATTAGGCTCATTATTTTCTGTTCCAAAAGAAAAATGGATGCATTTGTTGCTTAGTTCCTAGGATAAGGATCTATAATAGAAAAAGTGCCTAATTTTCAAGTTAGAGAAATACCAGTTTGTTCTATGCAATCATCACGTGCCTTCAAGTTTTAATAATCGCTGCAGCATTTCTCACGTCAGTTATATGCAAATTGTTGATATTTCCCTGGGTAGTTTGCACACCCCTATTTCTAAATATGATGTCTGTTGTCTGAGACTTCAAGATGGTCTTTTCTTTAGAAACTGGGTTTGCTGTGGTGACCAGCTGTCACACAGATCTCCCCCCGTCTTCTACTCTTATCAATATTAAGGACAGGAAAAAGTGTCATCTCAGCTGCCTTTTTGTTTATAAGGTGCCTGAGATTTGTGCTAAGGTTTAAAACAAGTATGATGGAAGGCATTGAGAATAATGGAGAAAACTTCAAGAACCTAAAGGACTCAAAAGTTCTGTTTGGTTTTTAAGCTTGAGAACTTTTGGATGCTAAAAGATAAGGGATATGTTTTGTCATCCAGAGCACTAGCTTAAAACCTCAACCCCATTATTAGCATGGATTTTGGAAGGGCTCTCCCATGTGGGACACAGCCAAGTGACTCTTCTGACTATAGCCAGCAAACCCATTGCTTTTTTCTCCGAAGCCATGGGGCCTCCTTTTCTGTCTTCAAAACCACAAAAGCACAAATGTTAAAGACATTGTGAGGTTTGAATGGACTGTTTCTTTTGGGTTTTTTTTTCACTCTTCTTCACTTCACATGTCTGATCAGGATTGGAAACGGAAGTGTTGAAAGACTATACTTAGGTATTATTTATTGAGCACTGACACTGTGCTTGGAGTTTAACCACTCGGTGAAATACCACAAAAAGAAACTACTTTTACTGTATTTCAAGCCCAACCAGAATGAGAAATTACTGGAAATTTCACAAGAATACTCTGTTTTTGCAAGACTTCCAGGCTAGTTCTGTGGATCAAAGATGGTCAGGCAGTCTGTATGAAACCCAAATGAACATTCAAATATTGGGCCCTTAGCCAAACCAAAGTGAAACTCTGAATCGTAAGGTTTGTTCTCTCTTCTGTCCTTCAGTGTTGATAATACGCAGGTTAAGCCTGCCTGATGCAACTTGGAGTTTCTATTTGATCCATAGATAATGTTTTGGGTCCTCTGTGTATGCTTTTTATGGTTTGCTAACAGGCTTTCTGATACCAGCTTTAAATGACTTGGTGTAAAATCTACTGGCTCACAGTCATATACAGAGCTAATTTGCACCCAAGGGAATGTGAGCTGTTCCTACAGCAGGTATTAGAAGGAGTAATTACACTGTTCTGCTACATGAAAGAGAAGGTTAATGTTAGCACACCATGAGGGAGGCTCATGTGTTGTACCTTATATGTTGGAGCTGGTGTACTACTCCACACCAGTGAAGTGACAAAACTTGAGCCTTTGTGCTCTGGGGTCTTTTTTAAGCTACCGCTCACTTGCTGTGGAGTAAGCACTTGCAGAGAATTGCCATGGTATTTCAACTCAGTCCAATTTTGTGCCCAAGCTTGTCTGATTAGCTGCACCCACATTTTTGTTATGAAAATAATTAAGTAATTATAAAATAAGTAAATAAATAAATAAATATAAAAGTGAAGATAAAGTCTACTTCATAAGTGATGCCACTCTGACCTTCTCATTTCCAGCCCTTTTGAATTTCTGTCCTTGGCTGGTTGTTTCATGGTGGAATTTTCCATATTGCTTCTCTTGTGGACCAGCATTTCCACGATCCTTAAGTGTTGTCATCCATGTCTCCCTGCCATCCCTTCAGGGCTTCCATCACATGCTTTAACACATACCAAAATCACGGTTAACTGTTTTGAAGACCGTGTTACGTACATGTTTTGTGGCACCCTGGGTCACACAGGGACTAGGATATGTGACAGGATGCTCTTCTTCTGATAGCTTTGTGTCAGTTTGCTCTGTGACTTGCAACAGGCCTGCTGGTTTTGCATGACACAATTTCTCCATTTGTGAAGGATACGCAAGTACACTCCCTAGGTCAAAATATTTTGAAGCCTGTCTCTGCAAGAGCTCTAGGAAAGGTGCATACTATTATTATTATTATTGTTATTATAATATTATTATTATTATTATGCTTTACTACATGATAAGTTTAAAAATACTGTTATATAGTCTGGTGTGGCAGCAACAAGTATTTAAACTTATAGAGAAAGAATCATCCTGTTTAGAAAAAAGTGAGATCTAGGTTCCTGACATCAGAGACAAACATCAGGGAAGGGACAACTTTTAAATTCTTAATAATGTCTACTTTATGATATTCACAACAGGAATGTCAAATACTTAAAAATACTTGGACTGTGCTGTTAATAATGCAGTGGAAATCTACAGATATAACTCCAACTCAAACAAAAATTAAGATGAAGTGTGGATCTAGCTGCATATATATGTCACACAGCGTGCAGTAAAAACTCACTCTTGCATAAAATCAATATTTAGTGGTCAAATTTCCCTCGTTTTCCACTAATAGTGGATGGAGTCATATGGTTCAGCTGTAAATCCACCAGCTGGAAGTAATGAGATGAACTGTCCATAGCAATATGAAAGATATACATGCCTATTCAAAGGCAGACCATCTGTGGAGATCCATGGAGAAGGACAGTAGAGAATTTTATATAGACATACAGTAAAACAGTCTCTCGTGATACTGTAGGAGCTGTGGGGGCCTAATCTTTACATTTGACTATTAAATTAGGAAGGGCAAAGCCTACACAATACCAATGGTATTAGTCATGTCTGGAGGGGCATCCAATACCAGATGTCACTTTTCTGATCTTTCATGCTCAGCTCTTACAGCTTTTGGCACGTCAGAGTTCGCATCTGAATACAATTTAAGTTATAACAATACAATCAGCATGTCTAACTATTTTTGCCTTTCTCTTTGCTATTTTGGGAGCTAGGCTATGGTGAGTCTCTGTTGTTTAATCTAAAAGCCTTCCTTGTCCCTGTCTCCAGCCTCATGAGGTAATGTTGGGAGATGTCAGAAAGCGGTGTTAAGGAACAGTTGTTTGACAAGTGCTACTGGTTTTAAACTGAATTGCTTATTTATTGGCTGTATAATTATTCATCTGTTAGCATAGCATAGAAGAAATAATGTTGACAGTAAAATAGTAGCTTTTCTTGGTAGAAATTATTTGTCTTAAGTGAACATGTCGCTGTTTTAATGTGGATGCAGTTCTGTACAATATAACAGGAAAGGTTTGTTTATTTATTTAACAGGCAAACAAAAGCTTTCATGGTCAGACAAAAGAAAATATATGTAGGGAATTGTGTGTGGAGGAGCACAGTCTGCTCTTCTGACTTGTTCTAAGATAAAGTCATCTCCCTTTATGCAGATTATTCATGTTTATTTATGACATTCTGTGGAAGGAAAGACACTCAAATGCCTCAGGACTATAGCCCAAAGTAAATAACTTGTCATAATATACCTTGCAAATTATAACATAAACCACGGGAAATCCAGGGAGGAGATGCACGTACATTCCAAAGCTGGGAAGTTATTGAATGTTTAGGCTTAAGGAGCAGATAGTTTTGATTGGGGATATTTCCCTTGTTTCTGTATGTTAGATGAATTACCCTGCATGAGTGATATCCATTGTACTGTGTTTATTCTTTTCCGCTTTTGTCCACCAATCACTATGATGTCTGGTCCTTTCCCAAAGATGGTCTGTATAATAAATATGTTAAGTCTGACAAGGAATGGATGGTAATGCAGCATCAATGCCCTCTGGGGTTAGGGAGTGTTCTGGTTATTTTTGTGTCTCTGTAAGCTTACGATCCAGGCATTTGTATAGACAAAATCTTGACTCAAGTTCAATGCAGAAATCTTTCCACTGGGGGAGCTGGCAGCCTGGGTTTGAGCAGTAACACCAGCAGATGCATCTTTGCATTTCTTGTTGCATCCAGGCTTGCTGCTTTGTATTCAGTGTTTGGACCGAAAAAAGGACTTAATGAATTCATTCAGTGTTTTGGTGTGGATTATGTATATAAAGAAACCCTGGACTTAGGCAGAGGCAAGGTTGCTTAGCTGCTACATAAGGTGCTCTGCAGTAAGACTGTTTTTGGGAATCTTGGGGCCTGTTCCCTATGCTGTCATGTGCCAGTGCTATAGCTGGACGACTTGCTTAGAAGCTTGACTCTTGAGCCAGCTGTAGGTAAATCAGTTGTAGCCAGCTTGGCTATCTCTGTACTAGTAGATTGAACAGTGCCAGAATATTGCCACGTGATCACTTCTACTGTTAATTTGCTATTCTGCTTTTTAGCCCAGTTTTGGCCTGTGCCAAAAAACACTCTTCCAAACAGTTCCCAGACACAGTTCGGGATCAGCAGGAATAAGCAAGAGACAGCTACCAATAGGAAGTTTGGATGCAAAGCACTTTGCTATCACAGCTGGAAAGAACAATCCCTAGCCCTTTTTATTTAGTAAAGAAAAGTAGTTCTTGAGTGAAACACTGGGCAATTCATATCTATTACATAAAACACACAGTACTTTTTTTCCTTTTGAGACTTTACAACTAGCTATTGCTAGAAAGGTTTCTCTTCTGACTCACAAACTTCAGTATTTTTTAATATATTTTCAAATATATTTAAAGAGTTGTAACAATTATAATTTGTTTTCCTTTCAAAAATAAATGAACCCAAAACTTAGTTGTGCTTCTAAATTGTATTTTGATTATTGTTTTCATATATAATGTATCTTTTTATTTTTTTTTGTAGAAGGATAATGGTTCTTTAAGTCTAGGTTGGTCCACATTAGCATTAAGCACCTCTGAAAGGCATTTCATCTGATCTAACCTCTGAATTATCTCCTGAATGTGTTTTTCTCTGTCTGATGGGGGAACCCAGGGAAACTATGCTTCAAATCTACATGCTGACGTTACACAGGCTGAATCTGAATTTAATGTTGTTGTTATTGCCTTTCACTGGTGCAGTTAGCACAATAAGATCTTGAACTTTGCTGTAATTTGTAGGCATTTCTGGCACACAAGTTCTTAATAGCTGGTTTTCTTGGCAATATTTAGTTGAAATTTCTTGGAGTTTTTGTTTGTTTGTTGGGATTTTTGTTTGTTTTTTGGGGTTTTTTGGTAATCTTGTCTTCTTACAATGAAAGTTGTTGGAGCTGGAGCTAACTGTGCAGGGCTGCTACCTGATATAAAGTGCCTACCATATGGAGAGACCAGTCTGTGGTCCTCATTCGCTGTTCATGTATCACATCCAAACTTCTAGCATTTCATCGCCAGGTTGCAGCGACACCTTGTAGGTTGCAATCCTGTGTGTTAAATAAGCATCACAATGAAGATTTGCCCAGGTTTCTTCTCTTCTTGAGTATCCCCAGTAAAGAAATATGAAATGAAGCAACAGAGTTCATCAGCATAACAAAATAGCATGCTTTCTAAAGAAAACAACAGTGGCTGATAAAATGGCTTGCAAAACAATTCTGTCAGGAAAACAATGACGCAGTTGGGCCGGGCCTGACCTTCTACAAAGCCCAGAGGAGGCTGCATCTGGCATTTTGATTCCAACCCCCTTCTGAAAGTAGTAAAACAGTAGGTCTTAACTGTAAGTAATTTTTTTTTTTTTTTTTTTTACTAAAAAAGAAGTTACCTCACAGGGTCCTGAGAATTAGAAGCCAGGATAGATTTCTCCAGTGCACTGTGCAATTTTTCCCCCCTTCCCTAAAGAGGTAGGATTATGTAACCTAATAAATTGGCCTCATTACAGAGCCACTGACAGACAGACATATAGGTTGCTGCCAACTGGCATGTGTGCTGAAGGTGAGCACGCCCAGGGGCTGGTGGAAGTGAGCAGTGGATGCAGTACTCAAAACCATCTGGCTGAAGGAGGTCATGCCTGTTGCATAAAGCAGGGGGAGATAAGGATGTCAGCAGCATAGAGGGCGACATCCATCAATCAACTTCTTCATTACAGCAAGAATGAGCACTGCGGGTCCTTGGGAGGAAGAAGGAACTAGTGATCCCTCATCTCACAGGTGGCAAGTCTAAAAAGGCTAACCTTTCACATTTCTAGGGGCAAGCAGGATGAAGAATGTGTTTTTAATGAATTACCCATAATCACACACACACAGAGACCTACACAATATCCTACTTTCATATATATTTCCCCTTCGGGATAAAATAATTAAATTGAAAAGTCTTAGTATTTATTTTTAAAAATCATAAAAGTGTGTCTTAGCGGGAAGCAAATTTTAAAGTCTCTGATCAAGTAAATAATTCTCTGTAATAAAAATGCAGAGAATTATTTTCTGCATCTGCATTTCACTCAAAGGATAAAAGAATGGTAGAAGAAGGAATTATGCCAGAAGGTAACACGACAAAATGAACACTCATGGCATTTTTACTCATCTGAACTAAGAATCAGATGATTAATTAAATCTCGAACTAAGAATTAGATGATTAATTAAATCTCAGGCTTCAGGGACTGAAATATGAAAGAGCCTGTTTCTTCCGCACATTCAAATACACGCCAGAGTACATGGGGGAAGATTTGCATTCCACTCAGAAATGTCACTAACCATCAGAGGCAGAATTTGTAAAGGGAAGAAAAAACACAAAATGCTCGGAAAATTGTCCTTAGGCTCTCCAAAGGTAACAAACAGAATACAACTGACAGAGCAGGAAGCTTCTGGAAGGTTTGTAATCATTGGTATCATACTGCAAAGGGAAGAACAGACCTGAGATCAGGACCCTCTATGTAGTCCAGCAGACTGCTTACCAACAGGTGTGCAAGTCTAACTAACTTGTCAGACTGATTAATACCTGTTACTTCAGCATACACAAACGGAGAGTAAGTGCTTCTAGAGGAGGAGGAGGGCATAGATACCCTTAGCTACCTGCTGAATCTCCCTTTATTCCGCCAGTGATAGTAGATCGAAGCTAGAAGCGGGACTTAAATGCTGACCAATTCCTAAATTCAGTGAGGGATCTAAATCTCCACCGATTTCTCTCTCTTGATCATGCAGAGACCCTTTAGAAAGAACAGAAATAGAGACAAGCCCAGGTGAACTGGACTGAATGGGTCACAGCATCCTAAAATAAGCTTTGGAGCTAGCACTTAGCTGGTAAGGTAATGCAGAGTGATTTTACAGGGACTGCTGCTCTTTAATGCTGCAGGTTTTACAAGAAGATCAAATCTGTAGTCATTTCTCTCACTAAACATTCACCAATGTTAACTTTCTCCTTCACAGGGAAATTGGGATTTGGGCCTGCCTGCAAATGAACTCCCTAATGTCCCAAAGTAGGCAGACAAAGAGAAAAATGTTTGTAGGATAAGGAGGACTTTTTTCACTCACTTCTCAAATGATAGCCATGTTTTGACACTTGTAATGAAGCCAATGAGGAAAAAATATTACCAAGAAAAAAGACCCTCTAACAGGGAGCATGTATGATTATCTCAGTGTTCACCTCAGAGAGTGCAATAGATTAGGTTCACCTTTCTTCCTCCAAAAGCATCAGCAATCAATCAGGTTAGAATGAGAAAGAGCTAACAGAGCCTTTATTTTTGTAGATCATTAAAAATGACCCAAGGGACCAACTTTCTGTACTTTTGCTCAGTTTCCTTCTGATTCCAGTCATTAAGAATGAGACATATAGCTGTATGGTCAGACAGCGAACAAAATTCTCCTCTTGCTTGTGTCGATGGGTTCTGTTAAAGCGGAACTGGAATAAATGAGAGGAACATGCCTGACTTCTCTTGGCAGCTTTACTCAAGCACACATGAAACTAAA
Organism: Gymnorhina tibicen; assembly: GCA_013399875.1. NCBI lineage: Eukaryota > Metazoa > Chordata > Aves > Passeriformes > Artamidae > Gymnorhina > Gymnorhina tibicen. Next base: position 70,141 of record VXAZ01001543.1, read on the forward strand.
TTCCTTTCTCAGTGAAAGGTACCTCAAATGAAACCTGAAGTGACTGAATTAAATTGCATTATAACCCTGCAGAGATCAGGAGGTCAAATTCAAATTTGGTGCAAGCAGTGGTAATGAAGTTGCCCTCTTTGTCTCAGGGCTCTATCTAAACTCAAGTATGTTGTTAATAAGTGGTATAAGCTTTTTTATATCAGTGATATTTAGCTAAATTTTAACTGTTCACTAGCTGAAGTACTAGGAAATGACCTGGCTATACATCTGCAAAGGTGTATACAGAAATATTATGCCTCTGTAAATGTAAATCTGTGTGGTTTAAATAGGCAGTAGTTTTATACTGCTACCTTCATTGGTAAAAAAGCAACAGAAGAAAATACATCAGCTGAGTTGCCAAATGGATAAGAATTCTTTCTCAGTTGTGCATGTTACCATAAAGTACAGCCCACGTGCAAAGAGATCCATCTGCATGTGAAAGTCTATTTATTTTAAAGTCTATTTATTTGACCAAACCTCAGATTAATAAATCACACTCTGCATGCTGAATGCTGCAACATTAGTGAGCCCTGAAACGATCTGTAGACTTGGCCATTTGAGTGAACGTACTGGTCATGAATCAGATCTGATAACTCATTGCTCTGCTTGCCTGCAAATTGTCATACAAGAATCTCCTAACTATCTATCATGTGCTAAAGGCTGATACCAAGGATGGCGAGAGAAACATACAACAACTTTCATGTCTTATTTATGTATCTCTGATGACAGAAACATGAAATATTACCTCTGTTAAAAAACCTGTATTTTTCTTCTTCCCCCTCTTCTATTTTTTTAGTAAAAAAGAAAGGAATTGTAGCAGACATATTTTAATTCTATTTAGAAGTTTTCTGTGAGGATTCCTTCATTTCATAGTCCAGGGCTGTCATCAAAATCAAACGTATTAGTTTGATCCAAACACACACTCACACACACACACAGACACACACACACACATGCACTACTTTTGAGAACAGAGAGGAAAGAATAGAAAAGAAGGTAAGGAGGTGGAGACAGAAAAAGAGAGGGCAGGAAATAAAATCAGAAGACAGCTTCAAACATTTCCTGAAGGCACATGTTTTCTAACCCACATCCCCCTTCCTACCCTGTACAGCATTTGAGACCTCTAGTTCCTACTGAAAACTGATTCCAAGCATGCTTCTATTGGGCATGTGAATCATTGTGGGGGCCAGTGGGCCCATAACACAAGGGATAGAAACCCTCTCCAGGTTAGAGTGAACTATGAAGACCTTTCCTAGGATGCTGTTTCATTACGCAAGATGTATCCCAGTTCTGCTTCCCCACTAGGCCTCCCCACCCCCTTATACCTTACCTGTTCCTTCCCTACAAAATTCTGCCTTCCCCACTCTCCCATTGGACCTTGTTCCCTGCCACTCCCTCAGATTTTCCCATTGGCTCCTGCATCCTAGTGCCGCCTGTGTACCGCCCCTGTCCCTGAGGCTTTCCCCGCCCCCGTATA
>VXAZ01001543.1:71658-223590 GCA_013399875.1 Gymnorhina tibicen
TGTGTGTGTCTGTGTGAATGCAGTGGCTGCTGAGCGACTTTCTGCTAGAGTCGGTTTTGGGAGGTCATAGCACCCCACCAGAACACCCCCTGGATACTGACCAATCATGTCAAATCCCTCTTGAGCATATTAACCTCTGTGGAAACTGTACCTTTCAGGCAACAACAACAAAGCAGACCACTCTTTCACACGAAGCAGTGGAAAAAATGTGCTGGGACCAATACGAAAACAGACCTGTAGGGTACCCCCTGTGCATGGGCACCATCATCTTTGGCTGTATGGAGCATACTGCTGTTTCAGGAGCTGTTTGTTTTAATGTTGCGCTTCAAGAGTCACAGTAGAACACAATAAGTTGAATGTAGTGGTCATAACTCTTTCTCAGCACTGTTTTCCTAACCATCGAATACCAGTTATATCTGCCCTGAAAAATTCTCCACAACTTAGCAGGAACCATGGCTGCAAAACAATGTGTCCAAACCCTAAAAAAATCTTTTACTAATAGCATGGTCCTTGACAACGTTAAGCAGTCATGAAGAGACTCTTACTGCTTTAATAATTGCTGTTATGTTGTTCCGGATGCTCCCAGACACTCATCTGGTTTCCTGTTCCATTTTTACCTATGACTTGATGTCGAAATCTCTAAAGGCAGTGTAAATATCCAGTGGGCTCTGATTCTGTTTCCTAAATTCTAGTTAACATGTTGTAAAAAGAGTTGTGTAAGCTGACCTAGTTATAGAGCATGATATGTGATCTCTCTCCCTCTCTTCTCTTTCTTATTTATTCAAAGAAATACAGTGAGGGTTCATCGGTGTAACTTGCCAAGCATCCTAAGAAATGAAATAGTGATGACACACCAAGGAATCTCAAAACACTCAGAGCTGTCTTATTCTGAGGTAGAAATCAAACTGAAATTGGTCCTGAAAGGAGATAAAGCCTCTGAAAATGTTTGGGGTTTTCCTGATCAAACAGAATTCATGTTCCACATATAAGAATAAAATATGATTACTTCAAGTTTGCAAATTTTAAAAAAAGTAAATGGTGTTTTTTACAGAAACTGGTGGAGTAACAGTATAACTTGCTGGCTTAGCAGTGCTGTTCTAAGCCATTCATGTTACACATTAGATTTCTGGCAATAACTGACCTGCTGTGAGTCTCCTGGGAAGTGATAAGTTTGCCCACTTCCTTGTTTATCAAAAGATCAAAACTTTTATCTGAATTACTATCATACATGCTTTAAAATCCAGTCTCTTGTGTTAATTAGTTGTGTAATCACATCTAACACCTTTGGGGATGGAGTAGAACAGGATTGACTTGGTAGGTGAGAAAGGATCAAAGCAGTGCTCTAACAAATTATTATGGTAATTAGTGTTAGTCTTGTAGTTTATCTCCAGGGGGGATTTTAATAGAAGCAGTGAGAGCTTGGGAAAACCTGTGTGCAGGATAAGCATGCACTTGAAGAAACAAAGCTTGCCAAGCTCACAGGGCAGTCTGTCAGGGGAACTGGAGATGAGTGGCATGAGAGGAAATTGAAAGGCATATCAGGTATTGAAGGGGAGAAGTGATCTGAGTGTGCGACACAGTTTTCAAGATGCAAAAGACCCACTGCCTCTCTGTTGTAACCTTCAGCCCTCTCTGAAAAAAGCTCTAATAACCCTTAGATTTGTTGAGCATTAGGCAGCTGTTGCTGGGGCACAAATGTCAGAGATGGGCAGTAGTCTTCTGTGTGCCCCCCCATGTTTGTTATCTCCCCTACATCTGCTGGCACTTGCTACAATCTAGTTTTAAATTATTCAAGCCGTGGGTTATACCATTTCTCTTGAGAGACTATTATGCCAAGTGAGGATGCTTTTCATGGAGGAAGAATTTCTCCTGGCGCTTCCCAGCACATGGGAGGAAGAACTCTCATTTAGGGAGGTGAAGCATACACCTTTCTTCTTCTGCTCTATGGCTCCATGACCTGGGGAGTATAGGTGTCAGCATGTAGACCCCCTGCAAATGTTTTTCCTCAGGGTGTTACCCAAAAAAGGTCCAGATGTGACCATCAGTGCATGGAGTATGAAAAGACAGGGTAGGAACAGACTTTACGTTGCCACCAGCCTGTGTTGTGATGGTCTTTTACCCACAGAGAAGGGAGTAATGAAAGCCCTGCGTGATCCTTCCATTTGCACCCCAGACTCCTAATTCAATGCTTAATTGTTCCCCAGTCTAATTAATCCATAGGGATACGCATGGGCAAGGTTCCAGTCCTTTTCATGCTACTGCTTGTTTTATTGCAGGGTCTGTAGAGGTCCCCTGAGATGACCCTCTTAGTGATAAAAATATTTCTTATGGTTCCCAGAGGGAAGGAGGGTGATGTTGTTCTCTGCTTTGGAAGGACAGCGCTAATGCTGGTGACAAGGACAACCCTGTGAGGTCTACTCGGGCTGGCCTGCTGCCAGGACAGCAATCTGCCCGCCACCGCAGCCTCGGCAGCCGGCCGGGCGACGGTGCTGCTGCCTGGCTGACACCCCCCAGATTGGCAGGGCTCCTTTGCCAGGATGGAAACTGTCTCTAGCTAACAGCTCGTTATTAGTGCTCTACTTTTCGCAGCAATTAAGTCAAGAACCATGGCACCTGTTCATCTCACCTCCCCTGCGGGATTTAACATGCCGTATGGGAAAGAGATTTGCACGGGGGTGGGGGGAGGGGGAGGGAGCTCCCTTGTGTCTGTTAAAGGCAAATAGCAATGCATCTGAGGTTCTTCGGGGAATAGCAGGCTTGGTGAATTTACAAGAATTTTGAGGAGAACTGCTTTTACCCTGGGGGTGGTGAAAATGTCCCAGATAATTTGATTTTAAGTAGATGTTCACTTTGTGTTGTTAGTTCTCTCCTTGGCTAAGAAATACTTACGCCTGAGTGAAAACCACTGAAGAGACCCTGACGACACCTCAAATCTCTCTGATAATGAGAATATAACTGCTTCAGTTTGGATGAACAATGTTTTAATCTATGCTGCTTGTATGTACAAAGGCTCTGAAATGGACCTCGGGTTTGCCTAGGGATTTTCTGCGTGTATTTACTTAAGCAGTGAACCTGAAAAATGGCATAATTGTTCATCTTGCAAAGAATTACCTCATTCTGTCTAATCAACCTGACAGGACAAAACAAATCAATCTTTTAAAAAGATGTATTTTTTTCCAGGAAGATGTGGATATTAAGACGGTATGTAGATGCTGTTGGTTCCAATTAAAATCAATATCTGTCCTGATTTGCGGCTGTTGTCTCTGTGACAGCGAGGGGGCTAGATAAGGGGACCCATCTGCTCAGCTTTCCCAAAGGGGCTTCAAGCAAGTGAATGACCTGCAGTGTTTATTATTAAGTTTTCAAAGGGAAACTTGTTTTGGTCTAATTGAAGGAATAATACGAGAGAGGTTATTTCTGGTCAGTTCCCTGCTGTTTTCACTCCAGAGAATATATTCCAGGTGTTAGCTAGGCAGTGCTATGATACAGTATTGACTTTCCCTTGTGTTTAGGCATGCTGGTGCCAATGGACCAATAAACTGCTGTTATGAATGTAAAGCCAACTCTTTCAGAGGAACTTTTTGCTAACTATTTAGTAAGCCAGATGGTTAATGACTACATTACTTTTCAAAAGCTCCATTCCCTGGGAGCAAAGTAATTGTAATTTTTCAACACCCTTGTCCTTCTTTTTCATCTATTTTATTTCACTTCTTTTCTTTTGCACTGTTAACAAAAGATTGTTTGTGAGAGACTGTTGTTTTATATCACATTTTTTTGTAGCTAACAGTTCTTTCCCCTTCATATGTCAACAGATTTCACGGGTAAAGTCTAAATAACAGGGAAAAATAGGGACCTATAATTTTCATGTGGAATGTAATAGATAAACCTTATTCCTTAAAATAGCATATGATGTCATCTCTGGATCATGCGTGTGTTAGATGTTGTGTGTATGTGTCTCTAGACAGGCAAACAGAAAAAGCAAAGGATGTGCAGAGCAATGACTCAGCCTAAGTCTGAGAAACGAAACAGCAACTGGCTCTGGCTTTATGTCTTCAGTCTGGGTTATCCGGATACTGGAGTAATATACTCAGGAAAGCAATCTCAGGCTGCAAATTATTTTGGTTTATATTAAGTTCTAGGAAGAGCATGGGCTTTCAATTTGGTTGCTGGACTAAACAACTAGAGAAAGATTTTCAGTTCAGGTGGAATTTAAATAAAAAATCTTAGAACTTTTCGAAAAAAACTCCTAAACCCTCCTTTGAAGTCAATTTTAAGTGGTTGGTTTGACCTTTTTCTTTTTCTTTTAGAATACTATTTGATGTTTCTTAAAAAAAAAAACCCTACCATTTGAAATAATATCTCAGACTTCTAAAAATCCCTTCTGACTTTTCAAAATTAATCCTGTATCCTTTTCTTTGGGATTCTGCATACCTTAAATGAATGTGATTTGATTTCAAAAATGTGCTCGAGTCTTGCATTAGATTCAATATACAGGTAATGTGGGCTGCAAAAAAAAAGAAATGTGAATTGTCTGCATAGGAAGTTAATAAGAATTTAATTGTAATTGAATTTATATAAATAGTAAAACAAGGCATTGTTTTTGTTAGTAATAGTAAATATACCTTCAAATATATATATATATATATGTATTTAGTCATCCTAAAGCCATTTAGGAACTTGGGTCTCTGCTGTTTTCTCACTGAGAATACAGATGATCAAGATACAAAACTGCAGAAGAACTTGCTCTTTTCTCCCATCTGTCCTATATCTTCAGTTCCAAAACCAAAATTGAGACCATACTTCAATCCTGTTTTTACTTGTTTGACTTTGAGCCAGCTACCAGCCCCACAGTCACTCAAGAAAGTGCAGAAAGCTGTGGGTTATAGACAACTGAGGAAAGATGTTCTCACTGTCTCCTGGTGACACTTCTCCTTGTAGTCACTGAAGAAGCAACTGGAACCCACGTTCAGCCCTTCTGTGGGTAAGGTCATCCTGGGCGAGAGCAGCCACCCATGAGCTATTGGGTGAAACAGAGATGCCACCGTCTCCTTCTTCTCCAGTGGGGTGGCGAATCTTGGGTTTCGTTTGCCCTGCTTTTAATTTCACTTCAAACCAACTTCCACCCTCCTGCTCCTGCTTTTTTTTATGCGGGTGCCAAGCTGAAAACTTTGTTGTTCACACAGACCAAACTGCTAAATCTAATCCATTAAACTGTTTTAGTTCTTTATTAGAGGGTAGGGGTGTGGGTCTGTGTAAAGAGTCTTTTGGCTTTTAAGCAGCTTTTATTCTTGAACCAAGCATGTTGCACTACACCAAAAAGTCTTTACTAATCAAGAAAAAAATTCCCTAATTCTCAGCTGTGCTAGTGTGAGGAGATGGGGAGAAGCTGTGATCCAGGGCCAGCCATTGTTTCGGAGCAGAATGCTGAGGTGATTGACAGTTGCAAATTAATGGGAACGATTTTTAGACACGGCTTGTCACGTGAGGGCCTGGCCATCCTGGGCATGCTGTCTGTGCTTTAACTTTCTAATTCCATCTGGAGTTTAGACAAAGAGGCCTGGATGAATCCTGCTGTCTGTCCATTTTGCTGTCATCGTTTTGATTAACCTGATTCTTCAGCAGGAGCAAAAAGTAGTTGGCTTCGGTCCACGCAGACATCAGGAAAATAGCTGCCATAATGGCCTGATGATCTCCATACAAGAGATCCTGGGGCTAATCTGCTTTTTCTCCTATGTCTAATTAAAAACTTCTCTTCCTGTTTACATTAACAATTTTTACAATATTTTCATTAAATAATTGCTTTTGGAACTGTGGAATGGTTGGAACATTATTCTTTTTCTAGCACAGGTGTTACATAAAGTGGGGAGGAAATGGAAAAAAAAGAGCAGGCATGAGAGGGGAAAATAGTTGTGGGAAGGAAGGAAGGAAAGAAGGAAGGAAAGAAGGAAGGAGGGAAGTAAGGAAGAAAGGAAGGAAAGAAGGAGGGAGGGAAGTAAGGAAGAAAGGAGGGAGGGAAGGAAGGAAGGAAGGAGGGAGGGAAAGAAGGAAGGAAGGAAGGAAGGAAGGAAGGAAGGACGGAAGGAAGGAAGGAAGGAAGGAAGGAAGGATGACTTCCACTGATGAGCTTCAGGAGGGAACTACACAAGCCTGGGGACCTCACCTTGCTACTTTACTGCCCCTAGGATTGTCCCTTGCCCTTTTTCTAGGATCTGTGGGATCTAAGGGCAAGTTTCATGTGCTTGTCCATTTAAAAATGCATGTAAAATAAAATTACCGTGTTTCCATTTTTCATATCCTTTTAAATACATTTATGTTTTCTACTCTCTGGTCCGTTTTTTTTAGTTCTTTTTTTTTAGTTCTATGTTGGCTGGTCAGGCCAAAGAGTTGACTCCAAGGGCTAGTCCTCCTCAGCCTTTTCCTGACTGAAAATATTGGTGGACCCTTCTTGGTAACCAACCAGAGGTTGGGTTCTGCACGTGACTTATGCCCCAGTCAACTTGAGAGAAAAAAGAACACCAGTAGGCACTTAAATGCAGTGCCTGTCCCTTTCAAGTTCAGTGTGCAGCCCCCAGATCACTGTATTTAAAATCATGACTTTTCAGAGACTTTTCAAGTGCATAATCCCTCCCCACTACCCTTAGGAAATGATTCTATCTTCTCCTTGCCTTGGGGCTGGAGAATGGATATACAGTCCACTGTGCAGGGAAAGGACACCTGTCTTTGACCCAGGAGACTGGAGGAACCTGCTATTCTACCTGGTCAAAATGCTTATGCCTGCCCATGGGGTCAGCCATGCTTACTTGCTGCCCCTGTACTTTCACAGTCCCCCTGGGTCTTGCTTCCCAGCCTCCATGGCTGAGACAACAACCAGGGCCACCTGGGACATGCTCCTGGCCTGCAGCCAGCTGTGACATCTGTGCTCATGCACTAAAATGCATCAGCCAGAAAAGCGGGGAGAAAAGTAGAGGTGAACTTGAGTAACGCTGATCAGACATGTCCCTGCTTCATTTCCTGCTCTCAGTCCGGGGTAGGAAAGTTCTGCACTCTTTATGGAGGCAGTTTCTGTGTGTGTCTTTCTTCTTTCCTCTTCTTTTCTCTCCTCTTTCCACAGCTCCTCACTCTTGCTTCAACCCCAACAGCACTAGGTTTTCTGCTGAGGAGCACTGTCATTTACTGAGCCCAATTACACAGCAGCAAACTGAAATCCCTCTTGTCTGTTTTGGACAACTTGGATTCATTGTGTGGATCATGCAAGTGGGATTTGACATGGAGCCAGGAAGAAGAGTAAATTATTATGGTCACTTCAGGTCATGGTAATAAAAAGCCATAGCTCTTCTGCTGCAGATTTGTCAAGGCTTTGGGTCTTTTGTACAGGTTTCAGTGGAGAAAAAAATACAACCTCTTTTTAGTGAGCTAGGCAATGAGTGAGCCAGGGAATTGATGAGAAGAGAGGGTCGTCAACATTTTATTCTTATTTATCTCTGACCTGAAGAAGCACAGACATGGATGATACATGGGGGTTTTCAGCAATCTGGTCTTGCAGATAAAATGGCCATAATTGGGCGAGCAAATGAGAGAAAGAGAGAGCTGAGATTAGGTTTCCAGTTTCATTGCAAATGAACAGCCTAAATCCCATTTCTGTTTTTTTCCTTTGTGTGGTGTGTTTATTACCCTGTGTAAGGTAAATAGCTATAAATGTGGCCAGAAGTCTTCTTTAGGACCACCTTTCAAAATGTGTTATTTCTTCTCTTTGTCGCACTGAGACAAATAGACTTAATGGATGGGGCTAGAGTGGCGTGCCTTTTACTAGCCAAACACTGAGGGTCCTGGTTGTTGAATAGCCCGGGGTGATGCCCATACACCCATGGGCTCCTCACTGGTGATGGATTGGCATGCTGGGCTGCAGCAAGTGTGGGCATCTCCTTGCTGGAAGGTGATCATGCTTGGGACGTATATGATCACCACCCACCTGAGCCTTCACAGAAGAATTTCCACTTGAGGTTCAGGAGAGATACAAGGGGCATTTTGGTGACATTCTTAGGCAGACTGTTATGGCTGGAAGAGAAGAAACAGAGACTGCAGCACTTCAAACCACACTGGGAAGAGGCTGGAGGGGAGAGCTGTTTGAACCACAAAATGTAGGTCACTATAAAACAGACGTGTTTCACCTAGGCATGAACCTGAACCAATACACAGTTTAGAACACACCACACATGCAAGGGAAGTTTACCATCAGATCTCTCTTCCATAGATAGCTTTCATATTTCAGTAGTGTGCTGAAAAATAGTTGGATCCCAACAGCCATTCAGATTTAAAAGTATTTGGGTTTGGGTCAAGACCATATTCCAACATCCCCTTTCCCTGCGTGCTTCCACTGTCGACAAAGTGCCTGATTCAGAACCCCACTGATGAGCACTCCTGAGGTTTGGAAACCTTCACTTCCATCTCCCAGCTGTAGCACACCGGCCCAGACATAATGTTGACACGTACTTACGTGAAGTTCACTGAACAATGCCACTTCATAAAAGTCCCATAAAGGTACAATCTTATGCTCGGAGGAGATTTTATTTGTGGAGACAGAAAGCTGCGTGTGTGTGTGTGTGTGTGTATGTACTCTGTAAAAAGTCCATTAGCCAAGGTGTAAGTGAAATGAATCTGACCTCTGTGTCATTAACGTGCTGTCTGCAAAGGTGCCACTTCAGAGCATTCCTGACCTCACCCCAAACCCTCAATGAGAACTGAAAGCAAGAACAGAGTTAGAGGATGATTTTTTTAAGTGAATCAAGCAGTGTTTTGTCTGAGAAGAATAAGGATAATAAAGTAGAAAAAAAATTTTAAAAGGCAACCCAGACCCATGATAAATCTTGGTTTTTTTCCAAGTCTCACTGAAAGCTCAAGCCAAAAAGTAAGAAACAGTATCTGAAATGTTTGTGAGGGAAGGCGGCTGTGCCAGCACTCATCCAGCAACATCTGAGAGAAGAGAGAATTTTATATGTGATTGCCTTAGACTTGTTGTCATTATCAATTAAGCTTAGAAAGCTCATTTGATATGCTCGGCCATCCTGCACACTTGCCAGAAAGGCAAGACTTCTCCACAGCTGCGGCCCTGAAGAGCTCTGAAACATTGTGAGGAGAAGTGAACAAATGTAGCCAGTGAGGTGATACTGGATGCACTGAATTTTCCTTGAGAAAAACCACTTTGGATGGTGGCCCAGAGCTGGCACTTGGTGCACGTCATCGTGTGATGCTTGTCACTTGTAAATCCTCATGCCTCCTGTAAGTACAGTGCTGGTAACAAACTGATTTTTTGCTGCATCTTCTCTAGATAAGGGCAGGCTCCTTTAGCACTGCAGATGTGCAAAACAACCCTGTTGTGAGTGACTTATATCTCAATTGTGTGCCAAGATGTTTGGCATATCAGGTAACTGTGTCACTGAGGAGGCAGTGGCAGCTTCAAACATGGCTTTTGCTCAGTGGCTTTGTTAGTGTGAGCATTCCTGTGCTTTGCAGGTTCACAGACAGCTCATGTAGAGCTGCACTCTGCAGTCAGGGTGAGATGCAAGCCACATGCTCACAAGCACCACTTTGCTTCACACTCTGTCTCCCTCATGCTTCAGTACCCTGTACACTCTTTTAGCAAACAAGCTCATGAGGAGTCCAGAGAACTCTGCCACCACTTCAAGTCCAGAAGGCAGAAAGGGATGCTGGTTTAGTATCCTTTACACAGAGGTCATATTTGACCTTACTTTTGGGTGTAAAAAATATTGCCTGTTGAACATAAGAAATGTTGAGGGGTGAGCTCCTCAGAAGCTTTCCCATTGTAGCTAACCCTGTTTCATTTTGATTACATTCATCATGTAATCAAAACTGACCACTCTGGACTTAAATAAAAAAAAAAAAAAGTTAATACAGCTTCTACCATATTCACAAACCCCATCCTGTAAGGGTTAATTCAAACCTTAGGTTACTCCAGCTTAGTGCCTTGAGTGTAACCTATGTCTAGCACGGTTACTGTGAATGTTCTGTGAGAGTTTAACTATACAACTGAACTCTTAATTTGCTAAATTCTGGATTAGCCTCACTTAGACTGTAAAAGAAAGAAAATCCCTATACTGAGGGGAAGACAAAGGTTTCAGCAAAATCCCCTGTAGGTGGGTCCACCAGGATTGAATACAGCTGCAGCAGGAGGGAAGTAGAAGAGTGGGAAGCATCTTGTGGTGACTGAACTGCCTCCTGAGATAGAGTGTGGTTATGCTCCACCAAGACAAGCAACTAAAGGTATTCCATAAATCCATCCCAGAATATGCTGAGGGGACCTCTTCTGACACGTTGCTTGACAGAAAACATTCTGCAGGAGCAAGTAGCACACACACTTGCATTGGATGGCAGGAGACCGGACCTTCTCTGGCATCCCTTCTGATCTGTCACAGGGACAGGTCCTGTCCTCATGTCCCTCAATGTGAAGGCTAACAGTAACAAAACACTCGTGTGAGGGGAATTTTCAGGTCCTTCATTTGGCAGCCTGCTGGGGGCAGAGGGGAGAACAGCCCCTGAAGGCTTCTTTTAAGTGGTGTGACTGTTTCTGCCACTGAGATGAGTGGAGATTTTTGACCCAGAAACTCTGGAGCTAAGGAGGCATTCAGGATGCTGTGACAACAGCTGGCATTTCAGAGGGCAAGTGTTCATTGTAGAGAGCCACCATCAGCAGCTCCCAGGAAGACATGAGCAGTAGCCTCCCTTCTTTTGAGTGCTGTGCTAGCTTCCCCCCAGAGCTATGCACCCCATAGGGCACCTAGGAGTGGGGTGATATCATTCGAGGAAGCATCCCTGCAAAGGTCCCCCTCCCAAAAGGTGTGGTGAGTGTAACCTAATGGTATTGGAGACTGAAGCCATAGGAAATTCAGTCTCAGTTCCAGATTTTTCAAGGGAAGTAATATTCACCCCTCATAACACCTCTATCCCTCTTTGTTTTCCCTTTTTTATTTTTTTCTTGTTAATTGTAGGCCCTTGTGAGGCCTGTGGGTATAATAAAAAAACAGAGGCAGGGATGCCCCTGAATTAATTGATCCTTGAACTTTGTTAATACAAGTCTGATCCTGCATCAATTAAAACATCTGTTCCATTCATACCCAGCCAGCATTTTCAGGGGCTGATCCAGTGGAGTATGTTCAGGTCAGCCTCAGAGTGAGCCTGAGCTGTGAGCTCCAGAAACCCTATCCCGGACACATGGGTCCTAACGTAAGAAATATGCAATGTGTTATCAGCAGGCAGCCTCCTCTCTGCTTTTTCCAGGCAACTGAGCAGCAAGAGTAGAGATAAATTCCCTGCAGATAAATGTCAGTCATATTTTATAAATCGATAAATTAATTCCGCAATACAAAGGGTCCTGCTTTTGAATGTGAATTTCTGAGCATAAGTCCCAGCAACAGGATTTTGTGCTTAAACACTTCAGCATTAAATCCCTAGAGAGACTGTGTTGCAAAGTGAAAGTGATGCCATTAAAAAATTTCCAGTATTACCAGCACCAGCAGCATCCTGTCATCTTTCCTTCATATTGACTTACAGAATGCTGTTCTTCTGAACTCTTCCATAAGCAGAAAGGAAAAAAAAATAAAGCTGCTGGTTTCATATGTACTTTAGATCATCACAAACCAGCACTGCTACCACTATCGTCCACCTCTAACATGTTGTTCACACCTCTGTCCCATCGCCTCCCAGCACTGGTGCAAGCATCTGTGATGCTGTTTGGTGATCCAGATCAGTGAACTGAACTGCATTAAAACTATGATTACCAGAAAGATAAAAGGTTGTGTTTATCCACAGACACTTCCTTAAGCAGTTCACCACAGCTTTACCCTGCCTTGTGAACTTCGCTTGAGCATTGAAGCTGTATGGACCTCAGAGCTGTACCAAGGCTCAGATCGACACAAGACAGGAGGAATTCAGGGGACTGTGTTGGAGACAGCTGATCTCTTTGCACAGCTGTGGTGACTTCTGCCAACATGCTGTGTGTGTGCATGGGCAGTAGGAAATGCCTTCTATGCCAAGCACAGCAAAGGGCAAGCTTGGTGTTTGTGTACACACAGTGCCTCATTTTTGCTCTCTTGCCTGGTTCACTTCTCTTTGTGGAGTTCCCCTCAGCTGGTTTTGAAAACAAAGTCTAATTTCCTAATCTGAGCAGACAGATGGAAATATTGATAGTAGTTGACATTCAGCAAAGCAGCTCAGTAGCAGAGTGGAGACAAGAATCTGTGCTGCCAGACTCTGTCCTGTGATTTCATGACCAAGTTAATGATCCCTTTCACAAGTGCCTGTAAAAGTTAAACTTTCAGAGCCATTTGGAAGCTAAGGAATTCATCACTGGAAGTTACCTTCCAGAGTTCTGCTGATAATGAGCCAACCTCCACTGGGAGCACATCAGTTTAAAGATGATTCTACCTAGTGCTGGAAACCGAAGCACATGCAACTTCCCTGTCTTAATTGGTTTTACAGTATCATTCATTAGATTAGAATTTTGGCATTGTTTTTCTCATTAAGGAAGACAGTAACTATCATAAAATATCCAAAATCCAACATATTTAAATGTGAAGTAAAGAAAGTTTCCCTCTGAGCTGATAGTGAAACATGCATGTGATGAATATCTGTGTGCAAAGGAAATAAGAAATGGGATTAATGTGGGAGAAACCAAGCAGTGCTTGCCTGCAGGCAAAATGTCCTACCTGAGTGGCTAGCACAGGAAGGAAAAAGTCTCTATGTCTCTGTTGTGACCCCCTCTGACACTAATACGTCATGTGCAGTAGGAAGATCAAATTGTAAGAAGCAACCCCTTAAAAAGTATTATGTCTGCATTTTGAGCATTTTTATTCAGAACCTGGCTTCCAAAGAAGAATATGAGTATTTCCTTTCACTCACATCAGAGAAGCAAGTAGAAGAGCCTGATCTTTAGCATTCCCGTGCTTCATCTTGCCTTCTTTTAGGGCTGATGCAGGAATGCTACAATATTTCATTGGTAGAGATACTGTATCTCTTTTAGGCAGAATAACATCACATTTCTGGAGGAGAAAAAGTAATGTTCTCCCTGTACAATTAACGGATCATTGCATCAAAATACTAATATTAAGTTGCATAATGTTTCCCTTCTGTCTTAGAATTTCCCTTTTAAATTCTGTTCCTTGGCTTTGAAACTTTTGATATTAACAAAACCTCAGGTACACCGACAATCACACTTTCCTTTGGAAGGTTTCTATTTCATGCCGTGCTTACATTATTGCTAACAATATCTTTGTGGAGGTTAAAGCAAATTATCTTGCTCCTGTTAATAGCAGTGTGCAACAAGATAGAGATTTGATTATTTGTATTGCATATTGGCCCAATAATAGTTAGGCCACTTTTTAAAAATAATGTTTTTTCACAGCCATGTTGAAATTTCAGTAGACAGGAGCCATTTTGCAGTCTCTCAAATCTCTAAACAGCTAAAAGATGATGATCAGAAACAGCTTGGAACAGAAGCTGAAACAAAATGTCAAGAAACCCAGACTTAAATGAATTTGTATTTTTTAGCTAAAAAGAAATGTTCTAGTTCAGAATTTGCCCCAAACCACTAATGCTTAGAATAACATACGTATCCTTTTCTTGTCCTCTCTGTATAATACACTTGTGAGAGGTCTGTGCTGTCTTTGCCATGCTTTTTCTTCCTGTGAAAAGAGAATGGGCTGCAGTGTTAGCAGAGGCTCTGAGTGCTGTAGCTACTGAGTCTTGGTTTTTGTTTAAATCATCTGTGCTTGTTTATTTCCTTGGAGCTTTCCACTGGGAGAAAGTCACAGATAGTCGGCATGTTCCTATGTATGCCAATTAGGATCCTCAAGCCCACACTTTCTCCTTTTCCTTGTTTTTTGATTTGAACAGATTTTTCTGCCTGGAAGCTTCCCTGTGGGCTTGGGAGGCAGATTACACTTTTCTCCATGGGATGCATCCAGTTGGCTGCAGGAGATCTGGATCCTATCTTTATTTCTGCTACTAACCTACTTTGAGCAAGCTGCTTCCTTTCTCTGTGCCTTTGTGCCCTTGCTCACCAACTGGGATTAGAAACGGTACAGGGCAGAGCATGCCTGTGAAAATTACAGTGAGATTGTGCAATACTTTTAGCACAGTGGGGTCCCACAGTCAGAGATGTTTTTAAACTATTGCTAAAGGACAAATAAGAGTGACAACTGCTTTTGATCCAAATTTCTCGATGACTCCTACATCTCATCCCCTTTTTTCCTGTAATTCCTTTGCTGTCTCATTTTGTTCTTTCCTTTTGTCCACACCACCTTACAGAGGTTTTTATATGCTTTCCTTACCCACAGCTCTGAATCCCTCAGAATACGTGAACTAATATTGGCACATTTTCATACTAAATAAATTCCCTAAAAAATGCAGTGTCACTGTACTGGGAGCCCAAACAAGTACCTGCCATAGATTATGGCAGTGAAAAAGTGTTAATACTTGGCTTTTTTAACTCTTTTATAGTGAGATTTTCCAATGGGTTTCCATGCTTTTCTTCAGGCAGGATCAATTTCTATTTGCAGTAGGCAGCACTGCATGGTTGTGTAGCACCCTGAAACCTTGACAGTGGCATATATCACCCCATTTTGCATGGAAACTGGCTCACCAAGAAGTAGAGGGGACACAACTTGTCTCATTCCTTGTTACAGACAGTGGAGTCTGTCTTTTCGCACATGGATGGTTGTAAATCAATGTCTGAACTCCTGCAGAAAGCTGCATTGTTGATGTTTTAACATAGAATCACAGAATGGTTTGGGTTTAAAGGGACTTTAAAAGATACTCAGTTCCAACCCACCTGCCATGGGCAAGGACACCTTCCATGAACCAGGCTGCTCAAAGCCCAGTGCCACCTGGCCTTGATCTTCTTCAGACAGAGAGCAAGGTCAGTTCACACCCAGAAAGCAGATGAGTCCAGGAGTAATCAAAGGAGGATTCTAGCACTGGACCCCGACTGGCAACCTGTTGCCTGTCCTCTGCACTGTCTCTGTCTTGGTGATGTGTGAGTTGGAAGCAGAAATGTGGCTGGCCTTTGCACATGGCGCTTCAGTGGTCAGTCCAATCTGATCCTGTTTTCATGCTCTCAGCTGTTCTAGGAGAAACAGGATTGTACTTCCTGGCATGGTCAGGTGAATCAATTTTAAAATAAAGGTACAAAAATATATTAAGCAAAACTGGCCAAAGATTTTGATTCAAATACTGAAGTTATTTGTTTCAATAGACTTTGGATCATGACAAAAAAGTGTCTTTTTTTGATGCCTAAAATAATTTAGGAAAATTAACACACAGTTAATGCAGTCAATTGTTCTTTAGATCTAGAGCTGTTCTGCAAACAACTCAGGGCCTCTTGACAGACTGCATGAGTAAAAATTAGCACAAATTATTGGAGGCACCAAATCACGCCATTGACTTGTTGTTTGGATAATAAAGTTCAGAGGTACAGAGGATAATCTCATCAGAGAGAGGGTGACCAACTCTCAGTTATCATCCCTCTGTACACTTCCTTTTTAGCTAATTAAACCTTAATTCTTCACAGGAAGTAGTTTCTGCACATTCTGCAATAACTTGGCTTCATATTATTTAACATATCTCTCTTGTTTTTTATCTGGAGAAACAGGAAAAGTACAGTTCCAACATGTAGACCTAAACCATTGCTTTATCTTTCCATTAGTGTATTAGCAGTTCTCATATGACATAGTACGTGCTCCATTCTCCAGGAATAAAGATATATTTTTTTAAACAACTTCTCTAGGATGAAAATGTGGATGAGCTTTGAAGCTGTGGAGTTTCACTACACATACTATTTCCTCTCTTTAGTAGGATAGAGGAAGCACTCTGACTCTTTGGATTTTACTTTCACATCATTATTCACTGCCTTCTTTGTTTGAATAACATTATTTCAGTGTTCTCAACTTCAGGCCTTCGTAAACCATCACATTCCTTAAAATACTGATGACTTTTTGTCGTCTGGTGGCCCTGGCTCTTGGATTTATATTTTCAACTTTTCTTCACAACCACAAAAGGTAGAAACTATTTCTTCTGAAAGAATGAAACATGACAGTTTCCTGTAATCTTATGACTTCAGGAGCTCAGGTTTTAAGAAAAGTGCTCTCTCTCCTAATAAAATCACAAGTGTTGGCAATTCTGTTCCTGCCTTTGACCATTTAATTTTTGTAGCAGAGTCTCAGAGCACAGTATCAAAACATAGCTGACTTCTTTTCAGAAACAAAATTTATTTACATGGTCAGCATTAAAATTTATGGAAGAATGAGTCCTAGGTGCTCAACAATTTCCTGTGAACCCCAGTCCATCAACAGTTTTGCAAAATGTGGTGTTGACATGAAGAACATGTGTATGACATGAATCCTATAGGAAATTATGAACTTGCTACGTATGTGATTGTGAGACAAGAGCTCCTTTTTATCATTTTTTTCTTTGTTACTTGATTT
Organism: Gymnorhina tibicen; assembly: GCA_013399875.1. Classification (NCBI taxonomy): domain Eukaryota; kingdom Metazoa; phylum Chordata; class Aves; order Passeriformes; family Artamidae; genus Gymnorhina; species Gymnorhina tibicen. The sequence goes on from VXAZ01001543.1 coordinate 88,152, forward strand.
TATCTGTGTCTGCAGTAGGAGTCTCTACATTCATGTTACAAAATAACAAGTTAACAAGATTTACTGATTTGCATGCTTTGCCATCAAACTTTATTTTCTTAAAAAGATAAGGTATTTCTCTCAATTAAAGAATTAATTGAAGAGAAAATTACCTGCCAGTCATACACCTGAGACCAGACCTTGATCACCTCCATGGGCTGATTCAAAACTAATGACAAAAGAGGGATATTTATGGAGAGCCATTTGCTCGAGATAAGCAGACCCAGGGTAGGAACTCAGGATATCAGGTGCTTTCCTGACTGTGATGTCCTATACAGATGGTCCCTCAGTGAAAGAATGAATTACAGAGAATTTGTATGCATCTTGTTTGCTTGTTGGCTTTCTATCTCTCTTATACTTCGCCTGTTAAGAGCTATATTGTCTTTAGGAACTGTGAAAATCTTGAAGGTGAGTATATTATACACCACACAGGGGTTAAACAGGGAAGGATCTGTTTGGCTTCTGGGAAGGCATTTATGTAAACTGTGAGTGCCTGCAAAAAGACAGAATGGACATCCAAAGACTGGTTGTTGGATGGTGGTCCCAAATCTCAGGAATGAGGACAAGGCAGAGATCTGAGCTACAGTGCCTTGATTTTCTATGAGCTCTTCCAGATGTTCATCAAGGCTAAAGGTGGACTCTTCACACAGCATGGGAACGTATCCAGTCAGAAGGGAAGCACAACTACATAGAGAGTCCAATGATAGACATATTTAAAGTTTTGTTAAACCAAATCTTGGCTATTTACTACAACATCAACAGAAATTGTGGGTGATCTCCCCATAACTTCAAAGGCTGTATTAACTGAACTGGACAGTGAATCCCTGTTCACCTAAGCTGTCTCCCAGTTGTGGCTCATGTTTAAGTTCCAGTTTTATTCTGATGGTAGAAAACAGTTTTAATAGCACACGCAGAAAGCACTTTTCTGACATTAACGTGTGCCATAAAAGGGAAACATTTTTCACAAAGCACTTTGCTCAAAACCCATCAAAATCATCAAAAAATTCAATAAAGTCTACCTGTGACAAATAGAAGGAAAACGGTATCATCCAATGCCTCATTTGACCAGTTTGAACATTTGAAAATTGGGAATTTCTTTAAACAGTCATTAAGAAGAAGCTGATTAACTATGTCTTTTAAAATGTCTGTATGATAAAGACATAGATGTGGCCTACTAGCTGTTTTATTGCTACCTTATAGTAGCAATGCTCAAGTGGCTGGAATGTTTCACGTGAGATATAGGGCCTGGATCTGGCAGTTCAAAGTGCTAGCGTGACATAATGTTAAACTGAAGGATGGCATGGGGAAGCATAGATGCAATGACTTCATCTGAACTCCATCCAAATTGTACAAAAAAAACCTCAGCAGCAGCTGAATTATACTTTTTCATGCGTGTACATCAATGAATTTGTTAAACTCAAATATAAAATTTCAGATCTTTCTAATAAAAATAATATTTTCAAATTTTTCTGTAAAAGGGACTTTAGATCATATTCATAAACCAGTTGGTTTCCTCTCTGGTCTTTCAACTCTCCATCTGTGCTTCTCTACTAGTAAATTAAAATTATCTTCCTTGAGGGTCCTGTCCTGGAAGCTGTCCTGGAAGGATATGACTCTCATTCAGCCACTGGAACAAGATTAGATTATTAATAAAACAAGTTTATTATGGAATGACTTATCTCTCTTAATAAACACAGGTTATAAACACAGCTTTGGCTCCACTCTACTATTGTACAGAAAAAAGAGTCCCACAGTGCTCTAAAAATTAGTAGACTAAAAATGAAGTCAAGATAAGATGTTTGCTTTGGAACTATGAAGGGAAATAAACAAAGTATTCTTACACTATATGCTAAAAATAAAGCTACTCAAAATATTCACTTTTTTTTAATGAAAGATCAAAAATAGGATATAAAATATAAATAAATTTCCTAAGAAATCCTGAACAAAATATTTTTGTCAAATTTCAGTTGGAAATAATTTGACATTCTGCTGAAAGAACAGAAAATTGTGGCTAGATTTTATTGTTTACTCAAGGGTTACAGTTGGTTATTGATTTTCATTGGGTTTGCTTTGATTTTTAGTTATCTACAAAACCATTTATATATGAATTTAAAAAATATAAATTCTAGTGTCTTTGTTTTGGTGGAAAAGATAACTTATCATAAAAAAAATTAGGAAGATGACGTCTCTGGCATCAGTTATTAAATTCAGCTTTATTTTTTTCAGTTTTTATTCTGGAGCTCTGCTACCAGGAAAATATTTTCTCACTTTAAATCTGAGGATGAAAAAAATATTGTTTTGTTTATAACTTATTGATGTTCCTGAGTGGGAACAAGACTCAAACTCCTTGCCTTGCCAACAATCTTAACACTTCCAGACTAAACTATTTTTGTTTATTATTATGTTTCTATTTGACATGAGAGAAACAAGACTTGTTTCTGGATATGTGTTACATATATTTTACCATGAGGAGAATTTTTAAATTAAAATAGTAATTTCTTTTAATAATAATGACAATTCTGTTTCATTGCTGTTGCTGAAAACACTCCCACTATCTCTGGGACTCAGACCTCTCTAATCATAAAATTACTCTAGGATTACCAAACCCCTGCCTCACATTCAATCAGATCAAATAGATATACACATTATTTATCAAAAATTCACGTTCTTCATCTTCCTGTCCCAAACTTAGCTAATTCCTTGTATGTATCAGAAAAGCATTTACTATTTTACTATATAGGTACAATTACTATGGATTCAGATGCAAATTGAGATTTTAAGAAGTTTCTCACTCAGAAAAGAATTAATATCTGATGTTAGGTCTTTCTAATTGCTAAAACATGTTTAGAGTATGTCTTATTTCACTACACTTTAATTCTTAATCCAGATCAGTACTGATACAAATTGGATCTGGTATCATTGAAAAAGGTTGCCTAATGTCTTTCACATGCCTGGAAGCAGAAATTATTTTTTAACACATGGAATGCTGTTTCCAGCGCTTTTCTTCTTCTCTGTTTAAATCTAAAGGTCGTGTTACACCAGAAAAAAACCTGACCACTGTCTAATCAATCAGGAAATTAATCACCGAGCAAAATTTCTTCCACTGGCACTGAACATATCAGGTGAGGCTGGCAATGAGCTCTCAAACAGGCATGCATTTTTATACTACACTATAGAGCAGACTCTGTCTGAGGAAAGTCATCACTGACTTTTTTCTTTCTAGTACATGAACCTGGTTCTTAATCCCACCTCTCTTATGGTGTGCTCATGAGGTGTGGACTACTAATAACTCTGAAGCCTCGTATGCCTCTAAGTTTAGGAACTTAACATACAGAGAGTAACACTAAATCTAGTGCTGTTTTAACAGTGTTCCTCCCCACGACCTTAAAAATTGTGATACCCAAACCCAAAAAATTTAATAAATTAACAAGGCCAAGGTACTAGAAAAGTTGAATGCCATTTCCAGTGCATTTAAAGAATGTAAATAGGAAAATAAGAATAAACCAGAAGATTGAGACTCTTTTTCTCTTAGACTACTGAAAGTTTATTCAGCTGTTTCTGATGTCTCTAAACTAGTTTTTCCTTCAACCATCTGTTCTAATTTTTTTCTTCTATGAAAATAGACCTCTCCTGAATGCCACACTTTGGTGAAATACTTATTTTAATGTCTTGTTGATTTCATGCAAAGAGAATGCAGGCTTTACATGAAATAAGCATATCAACATATTCCTCCTTGGCATATCACTGTTCAAAGGCTTTCATTTTCTAACTGTTTTCTTTACCCCTTCAGAGCTGAAAATATTACTCCTCCACAAGCACCGTTTAAGACCCAAGTGTCAATGAACCAGGCAGCAAAATGTCAGTTACTTAAACAGCACATGATTCAAGACAGTTTTAGGAAATTCCTAACACTTTGCGTCCTATTTCTTTCCTGGATACAAAGGGACAGATTGTGCCTGACCTTAGGGGATGCACAAGAGGTGAGGTGGGAGGAGGGGGAGGCCAACAGGCACATGGTGCTTTCCCTTTTGCTTGTCCTTCTCTTCCATGTATGCTATTCCCTTGCTGAGCAGCTGGGTATGGTCTTTTTTCTTCAACTATGAACACAAAGACTGTCTGCATTCAAGTGACAAAAAGTAGTGTAAGTTTTTTCACTGAGTACAGTAGGGCCCTATTTTATCATAAGCATAGATGTGGTAAAAAGATAAGGAAAGAATAATTGATAAGTCTATCCTGTCAAGTTTCCTTCTGATGCATCCTGGTTATGTCTGCTATTAACTCTTCATTAATTATCTCCATGAAAAGCTTGGACTGCAGAACTCAACCTATTGTACAGTCTGAACAAAACCCTTTTACCCTGAGGAATAAGGAGAAGCTGGCTCTTGGGTTGGTGACCAGGAAATTCCGGAGGATGGGGCAGGCTTTAAGTTTATCTGCCTAATACAAAGGAAGAACATCTGAGATCCTCTACCTGTGTCTTACCTTAGGGAAGAGTTGGTTAAATTCAAAGTATATCCTTTACCTCTCTCATTTTTCAGCTATCACAAAGTTCCCATTCATTTTGAATCCAAAAAAATCCTGGAAATTTTTTTTTAACATACATGTTTTTCTCTCCACTGTTAAAGGATGCCTTTGGCTAGATACAGAGGTAAAGAAAAAAATCCTGCCCACTGTTAGTCAGCTGTGTTCAATACCTTTGGATTCCTCAGTGGTCCATTTTGGTTCAGAAATTAGGAGGGCAGGGCAATGTGCAACAGGTGTTTCACCTGTGCTTGCAATGTCATCTAACTGCAATTTGAGCCCTATAGACACAGATTTCAGTATTTCCTGTATGAAATACATGCCAGTTTTCTGTTGTTCCTTTACTCATTGCAGCTGAATCAGGGTCTAGTGGAAACTGGTCCACCAATACTATGGATGTGAAAGGTGGTAAAAAATTATTTTCTCCCAGGCACAACTCAGTTCTCTAGTACATTGTGTAAATTTCTACTGTGGTCACAAGGATACACTTAAAGTTTATAGAAAACTACAACTGATACAAAACTTACATCACTTGTTAAACTTTTATGGGTTTTGCCTTGTAGGCAGCTGCCTTATGTTTTCTTTGCAAGGTTTGCCCTTTTTTCTGCCTAGCAGCTTTTTCCATTCACCTGGTTTTCTGGAGGGCATGCGGTGCCAGACAAATGGCACATTAAGGGCAGTTCAGTACACAGTCTAAGGGCTTTGTCCTCTCCACACCTGCCTGGGGGAACTGTGAGCTTTGTCTTTTCACACCTGATAGAGTGTGGCTTGAGTCTCCCTGCTTGAGGTAAGATGTTGGTGCCATGTCCTCTGCAAGGTCTGCCGTTGGGGACATCATTCAACCACATTCATTGTGGTTCATCTCCATGACGAGACTGTTGGCTGTGCAGTTACCCCTCTTTTCTCGTGCTAGGACATTCAAGGTGAAGTTCTGAGGTGTTTTTCTTTGGGGGAGAGATGTAGTAATTGAAGGAATTTTTTTTTGGTGAGAGATGCGTATTCTGGGAGTTTGTCCTTAGATTTCTCAGTGCAGGGACAGAGCTTTCCTCTGCTTCTCTTAGTAGTGTTTTGAGACTTAAAAAGAATCTCGGTCTTGAGAAAATGAGGATTTGTATTCACAAATAGTGAGGATTTGTATTCACAAGTAGTATGAATTTAACAGTCAGCAAGTAGACTGGTTCCTACCCAAGATGCTTTCTTTTGCTGTGGGAACACTAAGCAGATACAGTGAAAATGGTCAGGTCTCCCCTGATTGGCCATAAGCCAGTCCAAAATACATGCAGGAAACTCTTTGATGATTTAATGTATGGGAAAGGACTTTAAAGCCTTAGAATTTGCTATGAATTCACTCTGCCTTGAAGGTCCAGAAATGAAAGGGGAATGTGCTTTGATTTAAACACTGCCTTTAAAACACTCAGCTTTGTATTTAGATGCAATTAGGACCACAGCGTGCTCCCCATCCAGTTTTCCCTGTAATTATTATCTTAAACACAGGACTGTCTGGCCTTTTGTTCAGGATTGCTGATATGATTTCCAGGATGCTGCAGGTGTGCACCTTCCTCAGCAGCAGCTGATGACTATGTATATTTGCTCTGCTACATCACCCTATTTCCAAAACAGTTTGTCTTCTTTCCTGCATATTTAGTATTAGGTAATTTTTGGTTTGGTTTCTTTCATGGAAAATGAAGTTAAACATTTACAAACCCAATCACATACATGTAGGAGCTAACAACTAAACTAGCCTTCAGGTTCCTGCTAATCCACTGAAGTGCCTAAGTAAGGATCTGAATTAAATGCCTTTTTTTTCCACACAAGCTTGATAACATTGGCCTAATTGCTTATCTAAAACAAATAGCTCTAAGATACTGACCCCCTACCCCAAGACATATCACTGCTATCAGTTTCCCTGAAGAAACACTCCAGTCATCACACTTGTAGCTGAGACATTAATAATGAATGAGTGTTCTGAAGGAAAAAAGCAATTGTTCACACTCCAGCTTGGCCTTATGACTTACTTATGACTGGAAGTACAATGCCTGACAACTCTTAAGTGGCTGAAAGCTCAGATAAGTTTTAATCTAAAGCATTGTTAGTTGGGAGACTTCTCTCTAATATATACAATGAAGAATAAGAATGAATTATTTGAGCACAGTCATTTCAGGTGACTGGAGTGCTGGTGTTGCTGAATGGTGAGTCCTGGAGGGCTGCAGTGAAACTTCAGGCTAGGTCACCAGAGAAAGGAACATGAAAGGAGATGATGAGGGAAAGACAGAGAGAATGGATATGATGGTGCCAGAGATGCTAAGTGAAAGGCGACTAATGTCCTACTGGTTGCAAGGAAAGAGGAAAGGCACACCACAGAATTTCATACAACTCTTTTAGCTCCATGCAGGTCTTACCAAGCTGCACAGACTTACTCACAGCTGTTTTGATGAAAGTACTGCTTTCATTTATCTTCCCCTCACAGAAACAGAGTCTCTCAGGTATGTCTGTATGAGGCAGCCTAGCACTGTGTAAAGAATTCCTGTTAAAGGAGCCTCCAGATAACAGGAATATCTAAATAGGGCAGCACAGAGATACTGACTTAGACCTGGAAGCTGTGTTCCTGTGTCAGATCTCCATTGCCACCCTTTGGGAATACATTCTTGCCATGCTTTGTCTACCCTGTTTCCAGACCTCTGCATAGCACTGCCTTGCAACATGAACATGAACCTCTGCATTCCTACTACAGGCCTTGAGCTGTGTTTCTTACAGCCTTTTCCCAGAAGAACAAATGGTACAGGCCAGCTTCCCGTTGATCATCAGACACCATGTGTTGTGAGATCTGGCTCACTGTTGAGAATGATGTGCTGAGATGTTGACATCTGTACGACATTGGTCTAGATTCAGATCTTCTTAAGGGCTGAGTAATTCTATTGACATTGGTGGAATACCTCATAGTTAAACAGTGAGATCAGGCTGCGGACCAGTATTAAGGCTTTTTTGGACTAACAGTTTCCTCACTTCATTTTGGACTAATAATAGTGCTGTCTGGGAGGCGCATTAGCAGACACTAGCTGGAGAATTATATTACTGCTACATTTTGTGGTTGAGACTAGCTCCAGCAGAAGTGTCCCTGGCTTCATCGTGGGCAACATGCCCATCAGTCAACTTCTGAACTGAACTTGGAGGGGCAGAAGTGATCCTCTTTCCAGTAGGAAGACATTAACTTTCTCTGAGAATCTGGCTCCTAGCTTTCAGCTACTGAGCCTGATGAATTAATGCACCATGGTTTTCTAATGCAGACTGCTGTTCTCCCAGGAGTGGAACAGAGACTACTCATTTAACAGAGGACTTGAGATTCAGCTGAAAAAGTGGATCCCAGAGGAACAAAGCCAGTACTCTATTCAACACGTCACTCACTCTCTTCCCACATGCTATATCGTTACAGTAGGAGCAGTGTGGGTCTTCAATTTCTCAGTAAAATGAGACCCAACCCTGCCGTGTGGCAGAGGAATGTCAGTCTATTTTGATGTTAAGCCCCAAAAAGTCATGGATGAAAGAGCATGTCAAGATTTACAGCCTTGCTTTTAATTTACCTCAAGGTGCTGATTATCAGCAGTACTAAATCATGTTCCGTGGCCTGTCTGGACAGGGAACACCTGGGAAAGACAACCTTGATCTGCAGCATGGCTGGGCAGGGTGGGAGGATGCAGTAGCCCTTCAGTAGCCCTGCAGATGGCTGTGCCCAAGCTGCTGCTGGAGGCATGGGGGAGTTGGTGGCCCACTTATCAGCAGGCTCTTATCCCTCAGTGACACAGATGCAGTAATGACCTGATAGCATGATCACTGACCTTTGCTTTAGAAACACAGATACTTTAAAAATACAAAGCTGCAGACAGCCTGCAAAAGCTGTCTGCATCCCAGAACAATGCTATTGCACAATAACAATCCCATTTTGTTTAAAGAAAACAAACAAAAAATTCTAGCCCAGTTACTCAACAACTCCAGGGACTGCCAAATAGTTTTGGGGAAAAAAAGAATAAATTTTAGGCTGGAGCGAAGGCACCTACCTAGATTTTTCTAGCTTCTGTGTTTACTTTGTGGGCCCATTTCGGATGTCCTCTCTATCCATGTTGGTGTGCTGGCTGATCAGTGTGGCCATACTAGGATAAAAGCAGCATGAGTAAGAGGAAAGAGAGGCTCTGAGTGACATTCCTGTTCCTCAGTACCAATCCAGAGCCCATTATGGTGCTCAGCCTGGGAACTGCCTTTGAATGCCGAGATTATTTGTGTTCAGACATCCCTGTTCACCTCAAGTCTGTTGAAGCATCACTCTCTGGATACTGGTGGTTTAGTTACCAGATCTGAGAGGTCCTTCATGAGTTTCAGCCTTCCTGCACTGCTCCCCTGGGAAGCTGCAGAACTGCAGTATTTGAGTGAGCAACTTAAGGGAAATGAAAAGAAACCAAAGACAGTGCTAATGCTAAGATGAGCTCTTCTAGTGTTGGACACAGAATAGAAATATATTTAATAAACCATAAAATTTTTTCTTCATCTTTATGGGTCAGTTCTTTCACTCCTAGAAGTCAAAGCAAGGCCAGTTACTGCCTTTGCTGCCTAGAGGAGACTTCAAGCCATAACATTCAGTCAGATTTTAAATGTGAACACAACGCATGGACGTTGGAGGACCAGTTTAGAATGGTGGTCCTGTTTGGTCCCTCATGTTAAGCAGCATAAGGTAGATGCTTCTCAACTGAACCTAAACTTTTCCAAGGTGGAGGGAATCCAGCATCCAGCTTCATCACAATCAATATTGCTCCTCCAAGCAACTTTTGGCAAGCTTTACTTCCTAGTGAGCCTCCAAAATGTGCACTGCCAATACACACAATGTGACAAAATTATGATAGGCAATTTAATCAAGGAAATTGCTGTGGGCTGAATTCTCACAGGATGGATCTCCATATATTTGTTTGTAAGCTTTCTCACCTTATCTAGCTCTCCTCCAGATTTTAGAGATTTCAAGGACATTTCTTTTTGCAGAGAACGATTTGAAAGTGGTGATGAACATAGAAAGGACACCTGCCTTTTGATTCACTTGCTCTCCAACAACTGTGTCACCAAAAAAACAGAATTTCAGAGATTTTTATTCCCTGTTTTGACCTTACATGTCAGTCTTCGGATCTTTCAATGCAGTAAACTGAAAAGAAGACATGAAGGGCCTATCTGTTCATTCACATAACCAAATATTTCTAATTAGAAGATACCCTAAACGGAGCTATTGAAAATGGAAGTGATTTCCCTACCAGTGCTCACTCTGGCAGCAGAATTTGAAAGACCTGTATAACTACGTGTTGTAAGAGACTGAAAAGTTAATGGCTCTGTCAGCCATTTGCAAAAAGCAGTGGCTGCTTTGCTGATGATGTTCAAGGTTACACGTTCAGAGGGAGTGAGCACCATAGGATGACCACGACAGATCAACTTTTGTTTAGCAAAATGCTGGGGTTTGAGCCACCTAAGAGAAGAAGCCAATAAGAAGCAGACCCTTTGGGGTGGGATAGTTTTTATCATCATGCCAATGTCCTTCCTTGTACAACTGGCCCAGTTGTAAGGCTTCCCTGTGGAAAAAGTATCAGGACATCCACATTATTCATCCCTTCTGATTGGACATAACTTGCTCAGTTGTAAAACTTTCTCCCACAACCACTCCAGAGAGATATCGGGACAATTGCATGTAGGCCTGAAGGTGTTCATCCCTTCTGAATGGGCATATTTGGCTCAATTATGCTAATGTGAAGGCAGCTGTCACGTCTTAGAAGGGGTGATAAACCATCAAAAATCCGTGATGTGCCTCCAGACTAATTTCTGGGGCCTTCCACCAGAGGACTGCACATGATCCACAGTGTTACATCACAGTGTAAAACTCCACCCCCAGGAGAAGTACCTGGGTGTTCCTACCCAGGAACATATTAACCCCGAGAGTATATTAACCCATTGAACCTTGTGTTTTGTAGGCCTCCCTTTGTGGACCACGACTTCAACCAACACTTTAACTAACAGACTTCTACGTTGCAACAACCAAGTCTTGTCACTGGATCCACAGGTGGTGAGATGTTTCTACTCTCATCCTTTCTTTCTCTTGCTCTCTTTCTTCTCCCAACTTCTTCTTCTCGAAGTATATTGCAAGCCAGATTAAAAAATTCCAGTCAGTGCCTTAGTAAGAGCCTTGTTGTGTCTGGGTAAGTCAAAGTTGGCTAAGTTTAAGTGTTCTAAGTTAAAGTTTGTGAAGTGCTTTACTTTGTCTGCATGTTGTTTTAAAATTCGCCAAGTACCTTATTCTACTTCGATGTTTTAAAGTTTGCAAGTAAAAGTTTGTTATTGAAGCACCTGAGAATTTTGTTGTTTCTCTCATGCACCACCCAGAGTGAATCAAGCAACCTTCCCCTAAGCCCACTGAGTGGACCAGAACATAACGTGTATACAAATAAATCAACCAGAAAGATATCTATCTGTCTGTCCATCCTGCTTAAATACACCAGGCAATCTCCTTTTCAAGGAAAGATAGAATTCTGACTTACTTTTAAAACAAAGATTAACTTTTGTACATTTCTTAATTATCTATATTTTCTTCATCTTTTACCAAGTAAGAGTTCTGGTGATAATTTCTTTCCAGCAGGCTCTCTAATTTGATGTGTCCTCAAAATGGAAAGGGAAGTTTGGCCACAAAACACTGATAATGTTAAAAAAGAAAAATACTTGGTACCCATTTGAACTATGTTGATATATACAATTTGTAAGAATTTCGTAGTCTAAATATCCCAAAGAAAAACCATTTTTGTGGTATTTCTGTTGGAAGAAGCTCAGCAACGAATAATGTGGCAATATTTCCAGTTGCAATAGTGCAAGGAGGCATTTCTAGTTGGGATAGTAGAAATAACATGACTGAATTCTTTGGCCTAGAAGATCTTTCTGGCATTCTTTCTGTTGTAAAGCAGAAGGTGGGAACATTTTAATGGGAGATGTGGGAATTTCCCCATAGTCAGCTTTCAGGGGCATAACCTTCCCTAAAATATAAATGGATTAAAACTTGGTCTTACAAACTTCTCTGTCATGCAGTTCTTTAATCTCAGTGTAGGCCACATCATCCTCTTCCCACGGGGTGGGTTATATTTAAATGAGATCTCTGTATGCTCGCTAGTTCCCATCAAATGCACTCGAAGAAGATATGAAAACACACAAAGAGCCGCTGTCAACATCACAAAAACTCCTACAAAAATATTCGAGAAACCATCATCAGTAAGGTACAAAACCTATACAGAAATTTTTAGACCAATTTTAAAATATTCTCAGCAGTGTGTTTGACCTGATCAGTCTTTGTCCAGAGGGTAGTCACAGGCAAGGTTCAAGACTCCTTCATAGCTCAAACTCCCTTGGAAACAGATTTGGCACTGAGACATACTGAAGTAGGATTCACAGTGATGCACGTTAGGTCCCTCTCCTCTGCTGTAAATAGCAGAAACTCATCAATTTCTATGGGTCTTAACAAATGAGCTTGAAAGGAAGACAACTAAGCTGGTCAAAATCAAGTAAAACTTACTGAGTTTGCAACCTAAGCAAGGCTATTTATAATCTATCAGTTTGTCTTTGCTGTAGCCCCTTTACAGGGTTGGCCTTGGGCACATTGAGGTCAACGGTGAAACTTCCACTGACAGAAATGGGGAAAAATCAGACTTTGAGCCAGAAAGACATGCATGCACACACAATCACTCTCTCTCTTAATTTCTGATTGCTGAGGTGAAATATTTGTTTGTTTGCTTTTGTGGTTTTTTTATCATAAATTTCCAAGATGTAGTTTGGGCTGACTTCTCACAAGTTTATTTTCCACATGCAGTATTGGTAAGTATAGTTTACTGGTATTTACCATGTATTGTTTGTCTATAAAACATCATTAATATAGTCTAAGCCTATCAGACAGTGAAAGCTTTAGCTGAACACTAGTGAAGGACTTACTGTGAGAAACACACCTTGGAAGGAGTGGCTGAAATGGAGAAAATGCAGCCATCTGGCACAAAATAAAAAGCAGAAAGACATGGTTTTTATAGGAAAAATAGTAACGCCAGGAAAGAAAACAAAAGAGATATTTAACTACGGATGAGTCAGGTATTGCACTGGTCAGGGAATCAGATAATGTGGAGAAGTTTTTGATAAAAAGCTCACGTTTTACGCAGGGATTTATCAGAATCTGCAGGAGGTGTTTGAAAAAGAGAAGTGACAAGGGCTTGATTTGTTTGAGAGTAAATTTGGTTTAGCAGCATTATGTATACACCAGAGGGAAGCATGATGAGATGAAAGGTCAAAATGGCAGAGGTTGGAGTAGATGAAGCAAAAGATTACCAAGACATGCACAGTGCAGTTGTGATTAAAGTCAAACATTCTATTTCGTCAGATATTTCAGAAATATGAAACAGCAATAGGCTTCTGTACCATTTGATTAAAAAGGAAGAAGTAAAAAAGATGTTAAATATGGTATTAATGGCTTGTCTGCGCGAGGATGGTCCAGAAAACAAAGATGAATTTAGTAAATGGGTTAACTCAACACACAGTGAGTCTCTCTGGGGTAGTCCTCATTTAGAAGTAGACTGGCTTTAGCTTTCGTATGTTTAACCAGCTTCCAGTGGAGGGAAAAAATGTTCTTTGGCAGTAGCTATAAAGTGATGGGGGCCATACAGCCCCCAACTGCTGGTGAACAACCGAAACTAATCACCCAGCCCTCCAGAGAGGTGAAGTGGGAGATATAGAGGTACCAATAGCATGTATGTGCCTGTATGTCCCTTGTCCCCATCGGAGCTCCAGCTTGTTTTATACGGGTGGCACAAGCAGGATTCCACCCAGCACTCTGCAGTACACGTGAGATACATCAGCTGATAGCACTGACTGGGGCAGATCCCTATCCGATCTGAAAAGCAGCTGTTAACACCAGGTCTTGTAGTGGTGGCTCCCTTAGGAGAAGTCCTTTGGATAGGAATATCTTGGAGTAGCAGAATTACTCCTTATAAGAATAGGGGATATCTTGAAATTCTTTGAAATCAGTAAAGCCAGAAGAAAGTTTTTGAACACACCTACTGCATCTACCGTAAGTTACAAAACCTGACTTGGTTTAAACTATACTTTCTGCTTCTTAACTTTCTCTTGCAGAATTTTTCCTAGTCTTCAGTTAAAGCCTGCACTGAATTCCAAAACCAAGGTACTGTGTGTAAATGCCTAGCTGATGACATTTGATCATCTGGATCTGAACAACATCATTATTGGAGAGCTGCTAAGTGATTATGCTGTGGCAAACATAAAATAAAGGCTACCCTAGCACACTGAGCAGGAAAAGATGAGACAAACAGTCCACAGGACTGAGAACAGTTGCTTTCTTAGGAGGTGATTAATGGAAACACAGAGTCACACAAAGTTAGTAAGAATGATGAGCCTTTGCTGCAAGAGTTATAGAAAAGCCTTAGAAGATAGATTTTACAAGAAACAGCAAGGACTCTAGTTCCCAGTCATTTGGCATATGCCACTTGAACTCTTGTATCAATAAATATCTTTTTTAATCAAAATATTCCATGACATGAAAAAATTCACCTCAAACTTCTTAAAAAGTCAGCATCTCTTCCACATGCAGAGAATGCCTAATGGTTTTCTCGACACTTTGAAATGGCATTTCTCTGACACAGGAAATCAGAGAAGAGTAGATAACTCTTGCAGGGGGCTAGTGCAGTGATCACTCTTTGTTTGGCTGTAGACAATTTAAGAAATGTTTCAAATCTGGCTGTAGAGTACAAACATTAGGGCATTTAGATTGAATGCCAGAACTTAACCTATGATACCACTTAGCTTGACCTATACAAAATGCCAAGGTTCTCATTTTTTAAAGCCTACAGTGCAAACTGGGAAAAAATTCAGCAGCATGACTCAACTGCAGCATGCTTGCTCACCTGAAATGAAGCCAAAAGTTAATATAATTTTCTGTACCTTAATTTGCACTTTGGATTGCAACTGAGTGACTCAGTCATGACAAATCGAATGCTCTGTGCAGTTCCTATCTATCTGGCCTCCTTCTTTCAACAACTTGTCTGTGACGTGGCTAGTTTTCTGGAAATTATTCACAGGTCATTCAAAAAAATAATTGTTACGCTTTAGTTTGTTCATAAAAGTTTCCCTGCAAATTTTTCTTCTTTCTAAAAAGATTTATTAGGAAAAAGATGCAAACAGAGTAGATAGGCACGATTTTTTCCTTTTCTTGCTATTTTTTTTTTATGGTCTTGTAGTTTAGACACCAGGATAATTGGTCTCAAGGGCATGGATGCACTTTAAGGGAATGTTAATTATTAGTACAGTTGTTGAGCTAGTTATCAGATTGCTGAGTTACTGGAAGACCCAGGCTAGCTTCTGTTGCTACTTTTGTAGCAATAGTTGTTGAGAAAATAACAGTGATGTATTCAGACAACTTCAGCCTGCCACTGCAAATCTGAGAATCTACTTGCCGAAAGGACTTGATAAGCTTGTAATGGAAAACCCTGGAGGCATCTGGAGTGACTGTCAGGGATGAGTGAGGTAGGGATAAAGCTACTTGCCTCTCCCAAGCTTCCCTGGTGATATGTCTTGGATAAGACTGGAATACTTGTAGACTAACAGTGGAAGGGTGTTCCCCTTCACTTTGCCCCACCTAGACTAAGAACATCATCTACGCTTTTCTTTAGGAAACTGCGTGTTCCCCCGCTTAGCTGTGGGAGTCAGCTACAGCTATGGGGAAGGGGACTTGCTCACTCGGCAGAGGGGCTTCTCTTGGAGAGGCAACAGATCCCACGGGCCTCGCGGACACCTCCTGAGCGGGTGAATGTCAGCATCTCTAATCTCTGCACTTCCTGGAGGGAAAGGGAAGGAAGAAACCCACCCACCACCACTGCACCACCAGTATCTTTGCCTGCAGAAACTCCTGGCAATGATACCCATTTTGGGGATAGAAAACTGGGGTCATGGGAGTTTACATCTGGACTTTAAAGGTCTGTTAGTAGTCACTGGTAGTGAGTACTGTGACTCTGGGGTTGATTCTCTCATCATGTTCCAATCTGGGGTCTAGTAGTACGTATTCAACTATAAACTTTCATGGACAGTTTTTTCAGGTTTTTGTATTTCATATGAATTTTCATCACACTAATTATATGGCCCAAGATGATTGGTACTAAGTAAGGAACAAACTATAATGCATTATCTTGCAATTTAGAGGTGAGACCTCTTGTAGTGAAAAAGTGACAGATTGACAAAATTTCCTCCAAACTCTTTTGACCAGTATAACAATTTTTTCAGTTTAACACATTTTTTCCCTTGAGCACAGACACCAAAAGCCTTTGAGTGTTTTTCCTAGTGTGATGTCTTCTTGACAGCTGTGCTCAGGGAAGCTAGAAAGGAGCAGAATTACACTATTAGATGCTCTCGAGGGTTTTACTTCTATTTTCATTTCATTTTGCTAATTCCTGACAGTTTCAATAATGTACTGAAATGAGTCCCATCAAAATAATGTTGGACACCTGGGAAAAAAACCCATAGATCTGACTTTCATCAGTGATTGCATACATGTTTTTAAAACTGCTTTTTAGTGGTGGTGTAGGCAGTAATACTCCATGCTAAATCGGTACATCACCACACAACATAATGTAGCAATCAGCATTTAGGAATTTTAACCACATGGAGAATTCTCCATCATTTTCAGAAATAATTTTCTTCATTCAGCGAGAACTTGAAGGAAGCAAACATATCCTGAGGGGTTGGTTTAATATAAAGATATATGGAGGCTTTATGTAATATTCTTGTCTTTCGCTTGTTTTTGGAATAATAAATAATTTTAAAAAGCTCCTCTCCAAAGCATTAGTATAGTGTACTGTTAGTATAATGTCACGTGCACGGGTTATTCAGCCAGATAACAGACAGACAGCAAAGAGAACTTTTGCTCAGCTCTGTGTTAGGTTATGATTTGATGTAACTAATTTAATAATTTTTACAACTTTTTTTATTAGGATGTATGTAAGATCACTCAGAAAGCAGCAGTGGCTAAAAAGTCAATTTTCCAATCATTGGTTTTCCGCAGAAAGCAGAAATGCAATTTAGGTCTCTGGAGACTTCTGGGTGAATGCTGAGAAGATAACTATTAAGAAATAAAGTGTTGATAAATGGCAGAATGAAAATATATATACGCACATAGAAATGTTTTAGATTTTTTACAAAGTTAATATAAGTAAATAATTGTTCTCTCTGTAGTATGTACCTCTAAAGGCATTTTATTTACAAAACTTACTTTAAAAGCCTGTCATTCTAATGTAGTTGAAATCCCAGAGATGTAACAGATTATATAAGGCTTTTAAGTTGACTTAATTGGAGAGAAAACCCTTTTTTTTTGGTGTCTGGGATGGTCTTGGAACAGTTTTGAGACTGATTCCAAATTTTTCCCCATTGCTTGGTTTCGGGCATGCCCCTGGGGTGGTCCTGAGCCAGCAAGAGGCAATGCGTGTTTTCCTAAAAATTGCAGGCTTCTTGGCTAGGAGGTCCCTGCCAACCCCAGGCTCCTTGGCTGCTGAGGGGCTCCTCCTGGCACACAGGATGACAGGGCACAGGATGTGCAGCCCTTCAGTCAGGGCAGGGCCGGTTTGCATTTCTCGGAGTGCAGGAGAGCCAAGCTGCTGACCACCAAGCCTGGGAAACCCAGCACGCACTTTGGCCAGGATGCTGCGGCTCCCTGTCACTGGTTACCTGCAGCTGGGATTCATTGGTGCTGGCTTGCTCCAAGCTTGCACAGCCTGTGTGCCATGGCATGCAATCCATCCTCTTCTTCCTGTTTCTGGGAGGTTTTTGACATCTGAAAGCTTCCAGTTTTGTTACTGGAGAGCCCCAGCTGATTTCCTCCTTCATGCATGTTCCTATTACTGTTCTGTGTCCTGTTTCATGGCTGTGTTGTGTTTATTTGAAATCAGGGCTTTTATACTCATTTTCAATGGTTCATTTGTTCCTCCTTCATTTGCAGTTAAAGAAACTGTTATTAAGAATAATCCCATTATCCATCTATTTAAAAGGCATGGGTTTCAAAAGTCTTCCTAATATTTCTAAAGCCAAATATTTCTTCATACCTTATGACTCCAGAGGAACAAGAGCCCAGGTATGGATGTATTTAAGAAAGACCTAATACTAGCTAATTTTCTGCCACATGCGGGGGTTGTGCCCCACAATGCTATTTAAAATTGACCTTGTGAGTAGTGAGGTAGGGATGTTTTTTCTTGCAAAGATTTATCTCCATGTTTGTTCCCAGGGTTTGCAGAGCTGTCTGTCTAGAATTTCCACATTATAAATGGTTCTTGTTTTGGTAAAGTTTGAATTATTTTCATTAGCTGGTCACCTGGGGCCTGACCAGAGTCAGGCTAAAAACTTCAGACAAGCACTACAGCTTTTGCAATCAGTCTCAGTCTCTCTCTCCTGTCATCCCCAAGGAAATGAAAGGCAGAAACGTTTATGCTTCAGGTTAATGTTTTAGAAGTGTTTGAGGCAGGAAGCAAATGGACTTATTCATAAGTTCCTTGAGGATGTTTTGTTTCAGTCGTGAGGACTGAAACTTCCCTGAATAAAGGCCAGTCAGCAAGAAATGACCAGGGGCAGGGTCTGCCTTTGGGATGTGCTCCAAGACCCGGGCACCTGGAGGAGATTCGCTGTTGAGAGCCTTTCTGACAATCCATGCCTAACTTTGGCATGGACTTTGGGAGCTCAATCATAGAGATGACTCATATAAGTCTCAAACTTAGGTTAGATTAGGAGAAACTGGAAATACCTAGAGCCATATAAAAATAGTCATACGGAAGTGAAAGGAAGGAGCTGGAAGATGCCTCTTGTTTACCCTAAGGAAGAACTATGTAATTTAATTGCTTACATAAATAAGAATCCTTCTGGAGGGTGCCTAATTTTGAATATCACATCACATTTAGCAATAGACCTATCTTAAGCACCCAGCTTACTCACTATTTTTTTCTTTGGGAAATCAAAACATTTCTTCTTTCTGGGTCCTTGACAGTGTTCACACTGACAGTGACAACGCTGAGCAGAAGTTGTCAGGGACCACTTGAGGACAGTGGAAAATCTGCAACAACTATCCAGTGAGAAGGTAGTTTTTGAGTCCCTGAAACTGGGCTATTAGTGTGCTGTAATTTTTGGGAGCAAATGCAAAGACTGAAATTTCCTCCAATGGCCTACAAAAGATGCTGTTAAAGCTTTTTTCGACTAATGATCTACAAGGCAGGCTTTGCATTTTTGGAGGAAATGTCAGAATATTGATTATATTGACTGATGTTTATTTTCCTGGGCATAGAATATTATGGCAAATAGTATAGGTTTGCAATAAGACACTTGTTTCACTTCTGACTGCTTACATTATCTGGTGTGTTCCTCTCTCTTCTTCTGTTATTCTGATCATGTGTTGGTCTTGCAGATTCTAATTGTCTAAGACATTTCCCTTGTGAAATGAAGTAAGAGTCAGCAAAGTAAGGTCAAAACAAAGTTGAGGGGTTTTTTTTGCTATATCTATTTGCAGTTATAGTGAGCCCTCTCAACTTCTACAAGGAATCTTCACTGAAATTAGAGTTGAATTAAAATTTTTAACCAAAAAAAAAGTGGTTCATGACTGCTTTCTGACTGTGTGTCATGTGTGTGCCAAAGCCAAATGTAGGAGAGCAAGGGGTACATATTGCATAAGGAGCCCATATGAGGGAGCCCTGCAGCTTTCTCAGAAACCATTTTGTCACGACTTTCCTTGGAAGACTTCTTTTTTACATGTTTACCCTTCACAATATTTTGTGGGTTGACCTCTGATGTCTAAGTCTGGTTCTGCTTTGTATCGTTTGTCTCTTTGTGTATTGCTTTCTGTGTCTGCTCCTTTGCTTTGGTTGTTTTCCCTGTTAATTTTGCAGTAAGGCACCAATAGTATTGTTTCAGTCTGCAGGGTTGTGATCCAAGGCAAGGGCAGTACACAGATTTAAGCACCTGAAGCGCTATGAAAATATAACCCTTAGTGAAACAGTCATGCCTTACTTTCATAAAACATCCTCTAGTATTGAAATCTTATTAACACACAGGAATTCTGCTCACAAATTCAAGGTTTCAAAGAGAAGAACTTGCACTTTCAGAAAATTTTTTTTTGTTTGACACACACTTTGAATTGTCGAACACCTCAGTGCCCTCCCATGATGCCAGTAGCATGATGCTTTTCTTCCACACAGTCACATATAAACATAAAACTAGCATTTTCTCAAAATTTGTGCCTCTCCAAGCTGCCCCCAATCAAACGGATGTTCTTAACGTGGTCATCAGTGCCATCTTTCCTCTGCTATTGTAATGCAAATAATCTACAAAGTGAAAATCTATCATTTTTGGGAAATCTCTTGGTGTGTCAGAGATAAATTGCAGCTCTCCAGGTTATTTGCAGGATCTGGATCAGTTTTGTCAAGGAAAGAAAAAGTCCAGTTTATCCTCAACTCTAATGATAAGCCTCATAGAAAGTCAATCATCATTTTAATTTTCAAGAACAATAAAAAATATATCAGATCTTCATGAGAGGCAGTTTCTGACATGCTCATTTTGGTGCAGGATGCGTTTTGTCTGCATGGAATCATTCAGTGAGTATTAGTAGGTCTGGAGGCTGGCAAGGCAGAGCCTCCAGCTCCGCTGTCTTCATAGGTGCATCACAATTCTGATGCCTTTGGTAGAAAAGACAGGGCAGAATCTCATCAAGGATGGTGAAAACATGGGGATAAGACCATGTTAACTCCAACTTATCTCTTCTTCAGTCAGTTAAATAAAGTCCTGAGCGACAGCTGGCATGCAACCTCCCCTTCCCTCAGAAGACCCAACACATCATCTACAACAATACATGGAATCCTTCCAATCTGCTCTAGCACATGGCCCCGCCGTCCTGCCTGCCTGCCTGCGCCCAGCTCTGACCTCCCAGTTTGCATGGCAGCGTGCGGTGGCTGAGGCTGCCCAGCCAGCTGGCTGGGGTGAATCAACAAGCTGGAATTGACAAAACATTTTTCCTGACATATTTAGAATATTTCACTGGGGAGAAATCTCTTGAGATTCAACATCTGATTCTTCAGTCTGTCCTGGGAGATTAAAATAAAGGAGAAGGAAACGTTAAGTCATGCATATTGCGATTGAAAACAAACACAATGGGTCAGATTCCATCCTCGATTGCAGCCACACTGAAGTCTCTGTGGTTGAATGAGAGTAAGTGAGGACAGAGTTTGACCTGGTGCCTTGAAACTAAAATAATATAAATGATAGACAAGGACAAACTCATCTGCAAAGCTGCAGAGTATTCCATCTGAGGAACCTTGAGAGAGACAGAAATCTTTTATCAAGGGGGACTTAATTCCTCACAGATGAAGCAAGATAAAAAATAATTATTTGCAAAAATAGGTTTGGCTGACTGAATAAGGCGGATTTTTGTCATCTGACAGCTATGCATACTGTGTGGCAAACGATTAAATAAACAGATTGCTGCTCAAGCAACTTGTTTTCAATTTGAGATGCCAAAGCCGCTAGAATAATCTCTACCCACTATAAGAAAATCACTTGGTCACACTGTGGCCACACAGAAGGCCCTATTCATCAGCAGGGTTTGCTTGCAAGATGCTTTTTTTGTGGCAGAAGCATCTTCCACACCTGCTCAGTGCAGACAACACTGGGCTGACTGAAGGCACCAGACCTCTGCTTACTCAAAGGGGTTTTGCGTTGATGAAATGAGGAGTGATTTCTTGCATGCTTTTTTCTCTCCAGTCATTCCGCCTTCTTTCCTGAAGCTCTGACAGTAGTTGTGTTTTAAAAATACAGCCTTCTGCATACACAAAAACTGTTTCACAGCAATCTTTCATAGCAATCCAGCCCCAGAGAGGGTGCAAATCACACGTACCAATGCCAAGAAGTGGAAACCATAGGAACAACATGAAAATTTATTCGTTCTTGTGTTACCTGTGACCTGAGTGGGCCTGTCCTGAAGCTCCTGTGCAGTCTCTTGCCTGCTTATGTTCATACCCATCTGTTAGCATGGCACTGCACCCACTCACCAGACAGTCCATCATGTTCACTGGAGCTGATGATGGATCTGAAATGGCAGCCTGCATGACTTTATAAAAGGCTGTGATTTAGTGCATGTCCACACATGTAGTGTCTTTGGAGCTCTGTATAGTATCATCCTATCTGCTTAATCTCACTGTCCAAGGGTTGGGATTCTTTTGTTCTGTTTTGTACTTTCTAAGCGCCTACTCTGTCATCTGCGTACCACATTGCACTTCATATTCATCAAAGGTATTTAGCACTCGACAGGGTGAGTGTTCTAGGACTCTAAGATTTCTATCAAAACCATCACCCTTCTTAAAGCAAGATCTTCTATTTGCCTCATGCATAAAAAATACAGGGTTTTTTCAGAGTCTGCCAGTTCAGAATTGCAGCTGATAACTGTTTTTCTTTTTAGTTCAGAGCCTTGTTTTATCCTTACTAACAGCCTTCAGAATTGTACTTAATGAAGAGAGAAGTAGATTCAGTCCATATTAAATGAGAAAAAAACCTCATCTGCAAGGAACCTTCTCTAAAAATTTTTTGTGCACAAGGAGAAGAGAATCCACCAGCTCTGCAGCAAGGAAAAGGAAGTTATATGCTTGGTCTTCGAATATTTGCTTTGGTTTCAGTGTGGCTCTGTGTGCAAGCTTAGCCTTTGGCATATTTCCATCATCACCAAAATATATGGTTTCAGAAGGAAGCTGAAATTTTGCTCTGGATTATTTTACCTGTACTATTAGGTGGTTTCTGAGAACAGCATAGGGTTCTACCCTGAACTGGACCATCCTATAGCTTGTATTTAATTTTCTCTCATATGATACTGCCTGTGACAAGCAGATATATTCAAGGTATAAACTTCAAGCCTTATGATTTTTCATTTTCCTCACCAGACAGCAGACTGTTGTCTAAAGTGCAGAGGAGACGTGTCTCTTCAGATTTGCAGCCAAACTCATCATGGCTCTGGGGACCATCAGCAGCGGTCAGACCTCTGTTCTGCCAACTAGTAATGCAGCCAGTGGCACAGAGACAAAACCTGGCCCCAGGAACGCTGCACAAATAACACCTGAGCTTTAAACTGTGTAAACTTGTGAGCACACTTCATGCACACAAGAAATTGGAGAAATGGAGGGTAATTAGCAATGTTTTCTTTATTCCATGAGGAGCAGTGGGGAAGAGGCTGCAAGATCCTTTTCAAAACCTCTTCCTAAGGATTGTCTTTGCAATTCCAGTTGCTTGGCCAGCTCTCTATGGGAGAGGCCATGTAAGTACAGCTACTGCTTTAATGCCAGACCAGCACTGGAAAGTCTAGTTCAGAAACAAGAAAATGAAAGACAGTAAAATACAAAGCATTCTGTTAAAGGACCCCTATCATATGGATGAAACCCCAAAATTTCTGTTAATAAGTGTCCATTCTAAGTTAAAAAAAAAAAAAAAGAAGTAGCTATAACACTTCTGAAACAGCTGCTGTGCACACATCTTCTTATTGTAACTATTTCCCATCTTCTTATTGCAATGATAGGATTCCATTGCATCCCACTCATCTTCTCAGCTGGAGAACATGCTCACCGCTGGCCCAAGATTTTCTGCAAAAGCATATACGTATTAGGTTTTTCTCATACCTGGCACACCTTGTAGAAACATATGTGAACAAGAGCAGTAAAATCAAGGCCAGAGTATCCTGCCTATTCTTAAGGATGGATAATGAGCAAAAAATAACATTTGTGTTTAAATCAAAAGAAATCTGGGTTTGATGTCAGGACAAGCAGACCTACTGTTGTCCCTTTACAGTACGAGACAAATAGCCAAACTTGGTCTATATGATTATAATTACTTTTTCATGATCCAGAAAACTGATGAAAACTCTCTGCACCACACTCTCAAGTGTCGAATCTAGACAGAAATAATGGGATGGATAGTTGAGAATTACCTTTCAATAGCTAAATATCAATAATCTGTCAAGTAAATATCAAGGTCATCTCCAGGACAGGCATCTAGGCTTCTCAGATTGGACGAAGGCACACTTACTCTCCTCACCATTTGTTCCTCACTGGTCTCTAATAAGTCTTTGATTACAAGAGGGTACCAAGCTGGATGAAGTATCCTCACAGTGTGTACAAGTCCTGGGTTTCTCAGTCCTTGAAAGCCGTGCCACAGCTCTGAGGTGAAGTTTTAAATATCAGTTCTCAGAGCTAACCTGCATCCTCTGCAGCAGGACCCACTCAAAGTGGTTTACAACCTGACTGATTGATTTTTCTCTAAAACACCTGTTTTTTGAGCTGCCCATCAGAGAAAAAAATAATATTGCACCCCATGTGTTGCCACCACACTCCAAATAATAAAGAATGGTGTTTATAACAGTACAGTACATTTCTAATGTGGAGACATTTGTTTGTCTGTTTCTTTGCTTGTGTGTGTTTGTTTGTTTCTGTATAGATCACAGAAGAATTAGGCTTAAGAACCAATTTGCCCTTTAGTAATAAAAGAAGCACAGAGCAAGCCAACCTCCTACTGACTTGCAACACAATATTACAGGTCTCCAGTAAATCCCAAACTTAGCAACAACTTCTTGGTAGCACTAGAACTCTCCCCTGTTTAATCCTGGTGTGGAAGAGAGAGTGACAAAAAAGCACCCTTGTAGTTTGAACTAGTGACTGTGAAAACAGCAAACCTGAAACCACCACCCTGATAGCAGTCTTTGAGTGTGTGCCACTCAGCACTTGGTGTGGTGCTAGGGCTCCTGGGTGGATGGTCTGTAAAATCCTGGTGTAAACCAGAGGCAGGAACAGCTGTGAGGATGCTGCAAGCTAAAAGCTGTGAGCGTGTGCATTTGTTTGCATGTATGTGCATAATCTATATCTCTCTCTACTGGTTTAACATAGAGAGCTTGATACATTTTCCTCCAAAGTCTTCCAAAAAGAGCTCTGCTTTGATCATGAAGGAGAACAGTGACAGCCCACAATCCCAGAAACATTTTTTTTGTTGAATGGGGTGATGTGAGTATCTTCCGAGGCATGAAAATGCATCTGAGCAAATCACATTAACTGTAGGATAAATTAATATTAGAGTAAGGGTCAAAGATGAGGTTTGGGCTTTAAAAAAACATATTCACACACTAAAAAAACTCTTCACCAAATTTCCTGTTGAATGCTTGTGCTTCTTAACTTACTGGCTTCAGAGTCTACACAAGTGTTGCCTGTCAAAACTGAGCTAGGCCCACTTTGTTTATTAAGACTGACTGTAACAGTGAAAAGTCATTGGTGTGATGTCAAAAGAAATGAAATTTCCTGTCCTACAGATCTAGATCAGATTTAGCTGGGACACTTACAGGATATCTTTTCTCTGTAAGCAGATCTCTCTTCACAGGGCTTCCATGAATGAAATCCGTCTCCTAAAGATCCCAATTTTTCCCTGAATCTTGGTAGAAATGGGAATTAGGAACAAAAGAGAACAGATAGATAACATGGCCATTTCTACAAGAGGCTAAAATGGTTCACTGAAGCTTGCTGAGTAATGCGGTTATATTGCCATTTTTTGTCCAAGGACCAAAACGCCAGTCTTAGGTGATCTTTTTCTGTCTGTTCCTGATTTGTCTTCTTATCAACACTGATTTCCCTCAAAATATGTCAGGGGGCTGAGGAGTTTCTCAGATGATGCACCAAGAATGAAGAAAGCCTGTTTCAGTAGCATGAGTACTATTTTCTCTGGTGTGGCTTTTGTCAGTAGTGCCCATCTCTCTCTTGGATGTGGCGACAAAGGCTAACAAGCTTCCTCCTGCCAGTGAGTGGAGAGCAGAGGCTGATAAAGGGGATCGTGTGCTGGGAAGGGAATGAGTTTTAAAGTAATCTGGGCAATGACAGGCTTGAGGGCTCTGCAGCTTGTAAGCAGCATGGACACTCACTGACCTTGCTTTCTTTGCCTCATTTCACCTGATGAATGAGTGTGGTGCACTGGGAGTTCAGGTCTCCCCGCCCACAGCAGTGCAAATCACTTCAGGGAAGGGATAATTGAGCAAGTGAGAGGATTTGCTCAGAGACCTTTCACATGGTTGCAGTTGCAGAGGGCAATCACTTCCCCAGTCTGTCTGGGCTCTGAAAGGTAAGTCAAATGGAGATCAATGCCAGCACTGACAGCATGACTAGAACTGAAAGGAGAACACCCCACAATGAACAGGCAGAACTGCAGCTGAAGTCAGCTGTGATCTGGGGCTGGACTCGCCCCACAGCACGCTGGCCAAATGTGTGGTCACATACCCTCAACATGGTGCAAGTGCATGTGGATACAGCTCCTATTCCTTTGTCCAGGAAATCCCAGGCAGAACACAGCAGCTCGCTGAACCTCCTGCACATGCACTGTACAGATGGCCAGCACATGTGCGATAGGCACGTCAGGCTTGCTGGGCATATGCAGATAACTCTGTGGCAGAGCTGGATGCTTGGCTGCATCAGGAAGCATGAAGGAGTGGAGAAAGACAGAGAGACAACAACTCTCCTACCCGTCTCTGTAAATCAACGGTGCGCTGTAATTATATCCATCTGCTATGGAACCCAGCCCTAAAGCATGTGTTTACCATTTACATACATTTTTATAAAAACCCAATCACCTGCTAACCACAGATTTTGTCTAGAAACAACTCGAAATTGTTTTAGGAGTGCGTGTATGTTGTTGCAGTGGAGCAAACTGGAGTGCCCGTGTGGATGAGGTGGCGGTGCCTGCTCCTGCTCACACTGCCTGGAGTCGAAAGCCAAGGCTTGTGCACACACACAGCAGTCACGTTCCTTGGTCATGTAAGGAGGCATTTCCCAAGGGCCTCTGAGTGACATGAAAGCTGTGCAGCACCCAGGGGTCCAGAGCAGAGAAAGTGCTGAAGTTCCCACTTACGAGTTAATTGGACAAAAGCCCTCAGGTTAATTTTTCTCCTTTGAAGTTTTGAACTGTGAGAGGCTTTCGTTTGGGTTTTCTTACAAGGGTAAAAGAAAAAGAGAAACTGTCTTGCACTCTACTCCATTCATTTGGGAAAGGTAATTTCAGGGTTTTTACAAGATTTGAGGTGATGTGGAAGTAAATAAAAAAATGTCGCTTGGTATCCTCACTGAGCAGTTCAGGTTTCAGTAGAACAATAGACAGTTCAGTGTGAAACCAAAACAAGTGTTAAACCAAAACAAATGTTAAACCTTGAAACCTGTATATAGTGAAATTGTCATCATCTAGTCAGTTTTTATTCTAAGCACCTTGGCTCCTAGAGAAGTCAATAAAAAATGAAGGTGCTGAGCTATTAAAGGATTCAGCCTATAACAGTGTAGGACACGTTCAGCACAGACTGCTGGTTATGGCCATTTCTCATGACAGTCATACATTATATTCAAATGTTACTTAAACATGTGCCAGAAATTTTGGAGAGACTAATCCTTGGAGAAATGGGCTCAGGACCAAATCTCTACATTAACGATAATCCTTTAGAATAAAATATTGTTAAATTATTAAACTAAAATATTTGTCTCAGACTGTGAGAATATGTGAGTCTCTCCTTGGCTGTCACCTCTTAAAGAATGGGATGAAATTTAAGTTTCATGAACATTAGTGCAAGTAATTCAATACTATAATATTAGCAAGCCTCTACTGTTACAGCTAGTGAAAATTCATGATGAAAGAGTTGCATGTCCAGACATAGGTTTTATTAAGGATCTAGTTCTGCACACACATTTATCCAAAGAAGTACCTTTTAATATTTTGATAGATCCAAAGAAATCAATAGCTCTATTCACAAAGTAGAATGGATTTACATGCATTGCACACTTGCAGATTGCAAGGGATAATTTCATGCTTATGCTAATCTGTAGAATTTAGGCATACCTGTGGCTTAAAAATCTCTTGAGAATTATTTGTCATTTTTCAATGTGTCACCTTTCTGGTAAACTCTGTAATATCAAATATAATGTCATAAAGAGAAGCGTAACCCAAGACTGAAAAACAACTACTGGTTTCTGTCAAAACTGCCAATAGTCCCAGATTTTTACACCTTAAAAATGTCAGAAAATTGTCATGCCATCCACTAATCATTATATATGGTAAAATAATTATTTTACTGGTTTATTAGCATTGCCTTAAAATAAATAATTTGCTGTGGCTAAAAAAAATAAGGCAATTTAGCTGATTGATGAAAATAAAATTAACATAATGAAACATTATGAATCATGTGGCTGTTGTGCAGCTTTCTGTGCCAGTGCTGTGTGGGAACAGACTGGGCAGTGGGGAGAACATCTGGCTGTACAAATCCTGCCTTTGACCCAGTGTCATGCTGCTGCTCATCTCAGTCTGGATGGTGAACAGCCTCGATCTGCAGCTTCTCTGCCCTGGCTGCTGCTGCAGCACAAGGCTGTTATTCAGGACAAACCCAGGTCTGGGTTCAGTAAAAACTCTGCCTGCATCCCTTCTGTGAAGCATATTGAGAAACTTAGGTGAGGGCTTCAGCTTTAGGTGAACCAGCTGATAGAGTTGCTGCTTCCAGCTCTGGGGTGCAAACCTCTTGCAGTTTTTCTGCTTCCTTGCCTCCTGTTTTCCTGTCCAGGATAACTGAACTGTAGTTTCAGACAAGAAAACTGGGACCCTGAGCAGGCTGGCTCCTTTCTGACTCTATTCAGCTTGAAACCTTTCTTCCCCTCATTGTACCTCACTCCCAAAAAGCCTGAGATGTTTCTTAGAAGACGCAATCCTTTTCTTAGACAGGCCTCTTCTTTCACATGTAGGCAGCTATAAGAGTTTCTACCTCCCATCTCTCAGATTAGGGTTGTAATTCTTCCATACTGCTATTTCTGACCATCAGGTAATTTTTCTTTGTGCATTGTAAAAACAAAATAGAAAAGGCTGGAAAGAAAATTTTTGGTGAGTTCATGGTTTACGGTTTTTTTCTGCAGATTAAGATGCTAGGTTGGTAACATCCTCTTTGATAGTCCTTATGGAGGACATGTGTTCACCTTCGCCCGGGCAGCAATTTTCAGTAGGAACTTGTTTGTGTAAAAATTCAATAAATATATTAACAGCAATTTTTACTGGTCCTCTGGCTTGCTATTATCAGTTAGCATGCTCCAGGCATCACAGAACACATGAATATTAAAGAGCAATTGTTAACATTTTGATGTTTTGTCAGCACTTTGTGTCAAAACATCTTCCTACTGGGATGCAGCGTGATGACACAGTGTCAAAACAGAATATCGTCACCCCGTGCTAAAATGCTGCGATGCGATGACATTTAGATCTACGTGCTCCAAGAGCTATTTGTACCACAAAGGCAAACCTTTCTTAAACCGGCGGTGGCACCTGGTTGGAGAGCAAATCTGTGAAGTAAAGATGTAGCATATAAACAGTATATAAGAAAGGCAGAAAAGATGTTTTTGCAGACAGCAAGAGCTGGTACAAAAATTCAGGAGACAAGATTTTTAGCACTGCATAATAGGCATTAAAATACCCATAATTATTTGAAGCCCAGGGTAAAATCACCTCTTTCAACATAGTCCCTGATTATCAGTAGCAATTGTTCCCTGGATAGTCCCATTTGCTTCTTGAAAAGCTGATTCTAAAAGTGTAACTTTCATTAAAAAGTTACTTTTGAAAGGGAAAACAAATTAATGAGATTCTTTTACTTCTATTTCTTTTCTTTGTACCTTCAACCCCTTCAATAATTGAGACAAACTGAGAAATTGAAACAATGCCCTGAATGTTTTAAAGTTAGCATTGGAAGAGAGTAGGATATAAGACTGTGGAAAACAAAACTTCCGAATGAAAAACATGAGAAGCTTCAGATTCCAAAGATCTATTTTCGATTAAAAAATTACAAACTTCTAGTTTTTGTTGACAACCAAAATATTCTTAAGAGGTGTTGTGAAAATACAAACTACAATATTCTAAGAACATCTGTGGGACTGGAAATATGTTTAATATTTAAATATTTAAAATATTTTTGTGTATTTTTATTTTTAATTAAAATACTTGGGAAGTTCTGACTGATGGAAGTAAAGGGATATAGGTCTATCCTTTCTTCAGGAGCTTAGTATTTTATACTTTTAGAGAATTACTGATCATCCCAAACTACGAATTCAGAAAATGAATCGGTCATACAGTCTTAAATAGGACCAAGCTGTGCGAGTTCTCTATGTCTCTGATTCTAATGGCTCTAAAGAAACTTCTCCAAGCATGTACCAGACTAAAATGACAATAACAAATGCTTTAGTTGACAGTGCTGCACCTCCAGCTCCTGCTAAAGCCTGCAGGAACTGTAGCTGCCATGGCCCTCTTAGGACTGGGCCCGCCTTTTCTTCACACAAAGAAATTTCCTGAAACAACAAAGAAGTTTTAAGATTTAGTAATCAACATATGTCATATCATTTTAACATGATTTTTGTGCACCCATTTCAAAGGCAGACTGGATGTTCAGCCAATGATGCAGCTGGCCCTTTTTCAACCTAAACAGCATGGTCTCTTCAGCTTTACCATTCTTGCAGGCTCTAGCAAATTTTGGAGGTAATATGCAATCAGGTACGTGAGACCATATTACATATTGGCAAATTTCTCCCCATGGAAAATGAAAATATTATAGTCATAGCACATTACAGTTATTTCCAGTGTGGTTAAACGTAAAGAGTGAATTAATCCCCAGTGTAATTCTATTGATTTGAACAGAGTTGTACAGGAACAAATGTGGTCTCAGAGAATTACATCCATAAATATACTAAGTTACAGATTTGCTCTTTCTGTATATTAAATTCTGATCCTAATTTCTGCTCTCACCTATACATTTAACTGTGAAACTACTCTACCAGCACTAATTACTCCTAATGAAATACCTGTGTAAATAAGACAAAACATCTAGCTTTATAATTAGAGCTGTGTTCCTATAAGAGGAGAGTATTTGGCCCACATCCCACACAACTGCCATCCTTTAATTCCCTGAGAAGTACTCAATGGCTCCATATAAAGTTCAGGGCTTTGTGGCAGTGTGATTGCCGGTTTGGCAGACGAGAAAGAGGAAGGGGTGGATACATCCATGCTCCCATGGAGGTGCTCCAAATTCGGATCTGGGATGTACTCCCAGTTCCTACACTACAAAAATAGCCAAATATACAAGTGCTGCCCTCCCACCTGTTTGAGACCACTGCTCGATGGGAATGCCTTGTTTGTTTTCTGATCTTCGTGGAAGTCTCAGTTATTGGACAGCTTTGGTCTGCACAACTTATTTTTGTAAGAAATGTTTGTAAATTTAGGCTGTTCTCTTAAGCTCCTGACATCCTAGTTGATGATGGTATAAATATAGACTGCTGTTGAGGAAAGACAAGTACTGAAGTGCAATTAACCTTTAACAACCAATCAATGCACAAATTCTGAGTGCTGTGAAAAAAGTCCATGCTCAGGATGCCCACCAACTTTTTCTTTCATGGAAAAATTATAGTGTTTTCCAAGGCAGGTTTCATTGGGACCATTATTTTAGCTTGAAAAAAATCTCCCTCTTCAAGCACCTCTGCAAGAAGAAAATGAAACCTCCTGTGAGAAATCACCTGGCAGGGCATTACTGGAAACAGATGATATCCAAGAGGTCTTGGACACATCTCTGTGTGAGCAAAGATTTCTTTGCTGCTGTCTCATTCGAAGACCAGCAGGGAAGATTCCAAATAATGCCTTCATGGGTTGTCACCATGCCTTTCCACTTTCTTATCTTCCGCATGCATGTCCAGTATCTCTGTAAACCAAGGTGAATATAATTTACTAGTGATAAAGCTTCAAAGGGAAAGTAAGAAAGAGTAGAAGAGATTTGTTGGTTAGAGTCGATGAAAGGAGAGATAAAAGAAAGAAAAAAAGAAGACTAAGGATCAAAGACCTAAGTGAGAAATAGCTATATAACAGTATTCTCTATGACTTTTTAGATATGGGATGGAGCACACTACCAGGTAGCACATAAATGACAAAATGTAGATAATAATCATCTATTTCATTGTACCATGGCTCTGATAAAGTTATTAAGAAGTTGATTACTCACTCAAATGTTTTGGAGAGCCTCAAATTAGATGATACAAGGAAGGAGAGTTTTTAGTGGTTTATTCTGTATGCAATATGTTTTTACATGAGTTTCCCATTCTCTATGTGTTCAGTCATCATGAGGGAAAACATAAACTTAAGTGCATGCCCATAGTTGCTGCACCCCGTTGTGAAAGTGTGCAAACTAAACAATGTGTTGGCTTTTTCTGTGCACATCATTCTTTTTCTGTGGGGGAGGCTGGGGAACAAAACATGCAGCTTCTCACTTTCCTCTAAGATTTGAAGATCTCTTTTTATGCATCTGTAAAGCTGTGGAAACATTTCCTCTGCTTGTTAAGTATATGACTTGACAAGAGGCCTGTGAACTGGATCAGGCAATTCACTACAGGCAGTTCTCAGAGGTCCTCTACTTTGTGTTCTGGGGAGCTGAACAGCACCTGAAGGAGATGAGAATGGCATTATAGGAAGCAGATGATGGCCAGGAGCTCTTGGACATGTCCTCATGTGAGTACTTGCCCTAGCATGTGCCGCCATACTCCCAAGGGGAAACAGAGGCTGTTTGGTGAAGCAGCAGCATTGGCTGTACCAATGTCCAGGCTTGTAGTGGTACCCAAAAACAAGCATCTGATAAACAAAATTAACATACTGGACTCTTTGCAATGTTAGGTTGTGGTGGAATGACTGACACAGTGAGGCTCCCAGTTTGCTGTCTTCCTTGGTAATAGAGTGAATTCTGGTCCTGGTAAATTCTAGTACTTTTTGCACCCTACATCTTCTCTCTGCAGACATATTCCTGAAGACTACGATTTAAAGGCTTCTTGTAGTGAAGAACATAGAAAAATATAGAAACACATCCCCTACAGAAGCATAGAACACAGTTAATAAATTATAAACACCAGTACAATAGGCCGGAGAAAGGTATTGATAAAAAGAAAGTAATTTTTGGTGGGATTTATCTCTTCTAACCTGCACTGTCTGAAAACGGGGTACTGCAGTGAGAGTTGTCTGGATTATTCACTTCTTCAGTAGACATTTTTTTGTTGTTCAGAGTATGCACATAGTGTGCATGTTTCTGTACATGCTTGTGTGTGTCTGCATGCACATGAGGGAACTCCAACACATAGATAGATATCAGATAACAGTCTGCTGTGTCCCTACACAAGTCCAACTGCTCTAGTTTTCTGCTGAAGTTTGGCCAGGTTTCACCCCCCAGGTGGCAGATTTCAATTTTTCCTTGGGTGTCTCATTGCTACTCATCCCCACTTTCCAAGAAAGACGTTGTTACTACTTAACTATCAGCTTTTTTGGTGGAAAGTACCTAAATTAAGTATTAACTACACTGTTCCATTGATTTTGCTATGACCTGCAATTTGTCAAATCATTTATTCCTCTGCTGTAAGCAAAAAGCAGTATGATGTCTCCTCCCAGACAGCATTTCTGCTGAAGGGCTTGGTATTCAGGAGGTGGACCTACTGTGGCTGTAGTGAACAACGGGTTATTTAATCACTGAAAATTTACATTCCTGCTTCTGCTTTTTCTCCAGCATTTGGGGAATATTTTACAAACTGTGAGAAGGGAGGAGGCATTTTTAAATCACATCCATTTTAACAATTCAGAACATTTTAATCCCAGCCACTGACCTTGCCAGAACACTGATCAGAACACTCCAGAGCATTAGAAAAATATATATGCAGAGATGATTTTTGCAACATGAGGTCATCCATAATGCTAAACTTCCCACCACCGGCACAAACATGCAAATACAAGCAGACAAATGCATGCTTACATTTTTGTATGTTATATGTATTTTCATACTTTTTAAATAACAACATGGGGAAGATTTCAGGGAAGAGAGAAGCAGCTAGTCTGGGTAAATCATTAAGGTATAACTCACAGACTGTGGATTAGGATGTATATTCTACCAAAATGACTGTTGTTTTGACGGCTGAAATAGTTTGCTGCTGGTTTGGGAGAGAGCAAGAAAGCAGTGGCACAGGGTGGTCATTTGAATAATGCCCTAAATCAGTCCCATATGTTGACCCTGTGACCAATTCTTGCCGGCAAAAAAATCCAAACAAATCAGTGGTATTTTCTAAATGGCTTCCAAGCAAGAGTCTGCATTCACCTAGCCCAGGGTACACACACACACGGAGCACTTTGCACCTGCATAAATAAGGCATTTTCCTTTATTGATAGCAAGGAAAAAAATCCTCTGTTTTGATTCATGCATAGAAAAATAATAGTGTATATAATTAATACAGCTTGACCAAAGTATTAGACATGGTTGTACAGATACCCTCCTATTTTTCTACCTCTAACAAATAGAGCATTATATAAGGCTGCAGTCTTATTCTATGTGTGCTTTGGAGGGAATTGAAGAAGACTGGCATTTAGCTGCTACCTTTGCTGAATACTCATCTCCCACCTAAAATGAACTAAAATACATTGAAGTTCAATGTGTAATGACTGAACAGCAAGATTCAAAACTGGTTACTTATTCATAGATGTTTCTGTGCATGAAGATGCTGCCAGTTCAAGGCTCCTCAGGCCTTGTTCTCAGCAAGAACACAGTTTCTCTTTGCCAAGGCTAAGGCTGAGGAAACTTCTGCCAGGGAAAATAAAGTGAGGTATGGAGAAAAGACCAATGTGGTGAAGAACCAGGAATGACTCCTCAAGAGCTGAGCTTGCTGCTTCTGGTACATGGGTAGACCACAGTCGATGGAAGCAGAGAACATGACTGCCAGGAGAGGCTGCCACCACACACACTGCTACCCCTCTTCCTGCAGCAGCTGCTAACCTGCTTGTAAGGCCTTGTCATGGGTAAGTAGGCTTGGCTACAGATTGTTTATTTTTCCTGAGAGTCCCTAGGCAAATTGAGCTTCTGCCTACAGTTAGATCTGCATTTTGAGGTATTTTCTTGTAGCTACAGTCAAGGATTATAGCATAATAAAACCATCACACCAACTGCAGGACATAAAACTACAGAACAGTAAAGGTTGTTCCTGCTATAAGGACCTCACAGTCTGCAAGCAGTGGCCACAGATAAATACAATATACATCTGGAAAGGTATAAGGGGACAACAAAATAGCTGTGGTCGATATAACAACTACAGACCTTTGCAGTCCTCTGCAGGCATCACCACAAAGGTGAAGGCTTGAGAGAGTTGAAGGAGTGCTTTGGGTTTTTGTGGAGAGTCTATCACCGATTAAGACAGTGGACATGCTTATACTTTTTACTTGTGGCAAAGAATAACTCTAGGAATTTGTGGGCTGATATAACCCCAAGGGGTAGAAATAGACATCAGTCTACAAGGAGTTTAGATGGCAACTGAAAGCAAGAATGAAAATATGAACCACAGTCTGAAGGAAATTCTTTGTCTCTCTTCACTTGGGAGGGAGGCCTCCTAAAACTACAGCTGGGCTAATTTTATCTGTAGGGATTACAGCTGGTTTGCTTCCCAATCAAAAGATTGCATTTCTCTCTATTGAGGATATGGATATTTTACATCACCTTCATAAGTGCTCTAGAACACTTCCAAATTTAGCACCACTCCAGCTTAAGGAACATAAACACACTATTTCAAGATGTAAAAGCAAATTACATCAGAGCTATTGTTTTCAGAATCTCTCTTTACGTTCATAGACACTAGGTGTGACTGGTCATGATTTTGGCAGCGAAAATGGTAATTCTCATGTGATTTGAGTGTGTCTGTAAATTCCACCCTTTCCTGCTGAAGCCTTCAGCACTCTCCTAACAAGCCTATGCTTTGAAATATATTTGCAAGCCCAGTAATTCTTTCATGCTCCACACCTGTGCCATTCTATGTTGCTTTATTCCAGTGAGACTTTGCACATTTTAAAACTATATTTGAAAAATATTCTTGTTAACATTTTCCAATAACACCTCCAACTATAATAAGGGTTTCCCTTGGCATTCCATAGGCAGAGAAATGTGTGATGCACACACAGAAAACATGATGTGCCCAGGCTGCATCAGACCAGTCATGTTTGCCCTCTACCAATAAGTGCAGTGAATCTGCCACGGGCAGGAGAGCAGCTCTGCCCGGGTGGTTCATCTGAGCCTGTGCAATAAGCCTGACACATCCAGCCTGCACTGAACCCATTGAAAGTTTTCTCTGTATGCAGAAAGCCCTCTTATGGTTTGCATACCCAGCAGCACCATCTGAACACTGGTAATTTTGCCAGGGATGAAAAATTTTGTCCAACACTGTCAATATTTTCTTTCTGAATAAATTTCAGACTATAAGAAGCGGATGTGTCTATAGAAACACAGGTCTGGGTGTAACTGCACAATGACAGATTGATCTGGGCTTGGTTCCTCTTCAGGAGTGTACAGCTTCCCAGGCTGATTGCCGGGGTCACCG
The DNA here is from genome assembly GCA_013399875.1 of Gymnorhina tibicen. Taxonomy (NCBI): domain Eukaryota; kingdom Metazoa; phylum Chordata; class Aves; order Passeriformes; family Artamidae; genus Gymnorhina; species Gymnorhina tibicen. The sequence continues at coordinate 124,235 of VXAZ01001543.1, forward strand.
AAGAGCACAGCTTCTGCTTCAGCTAATGGGGGTGACAAACCAACGGACAGCCGTCCCCAATCAATAGCTGCCCATATGCCATAGAGTACTGCACTTTTTTTTTTCCAAGAAATGCTCCTCTACATATCCTTAACTGGGTCAAATGCCTGCTGGATACGCCTGTCTTCTTCATTGAGGGTAGAAGTGACCAAGACAAGTAATTTAGACTAGACATACAACTTTGAAGTGCCTAAGAACATTAATCGCTTCATTGTTTCCTAAGAAACTGGGTCATACACATTCAGTGCCTCTCTCTATTTGTTTCTATGTGTGTCTGTCATTTCTCCTGATGCCTATTGGTTAACTCCAAGTGAATTTGACAGAAGGACAGAAGTTTCAAACAAAATTACATTTCTGCAAACTTTGTGGAGTCAGTGGCTTGGTAATGGAGGTTAGCCCAGTTCAAGGACTAAACAAAAAGCTACAGTGTAAGAGTAGTAATTATCTACTTGGTTTGGTCTGCCAGCTGGCCAGTCAGGACACATACATGGACTGGCCAGTCAGCACTGGAACTGATACAGCTCATACTTCAGCTTCTTTAACCAAAATCCAGTAGACAGAGAGGCATGGGAAAATAGGTGGCATGGAAGAAAACTGCATATATTGCAGCAGTTTGAAGTCATAGCTAATCTCGGGTTACTGCAGTGAAATTGCACAGACAGACATACCTGATAAATGCATATGGCCTCATCAATGGTTCATCACAGAGCAATTTGCACATGAATACTGTGACACGTAAAAGCCATGTTCGAAGTCTACATACTCTCTCATATATGCTATATATTAGGCACTCTTGTATTCTAGATAAAAATATACACTATATAGGTATGAGCAAGTATACATATAATGCATATGTACATTCTGTATGTGCTGCAAAAATACACACAGTCTGTTACAGCTTATATCATATACTGTCTGAACCCAATGCAGTAATGCACCACATGGCATATACTCTGCTATGCCACTATAATACCCCATTACATACATATAATATAGGCAGCCATGGTATTGATCTCTGTTCTTTGAATCAAATTCATAAACCTGTTTCCTAGAGTTCAAATCAGTGAACAAGGGGGAGAGGAATGAATGTTTTGAAAATATTCTTCTTTTTTTTAACACTTAATGTAGTCAATGGCTGACAGAAAAGTAAATAGAATATGAGGAAGAGAAGACAAACATACTTATCTCAAATACAGATATAGATGCAACATGTTTGTAATGATCTCTAAATGGGATGATTCTAAATTGGGTGTTTAGATGCTTCTATCATTTTGTCCAGCTTTCCTCAGATGAAGGAAAGTGATGCTAGTGACCTCAGTAGAAAGCAGAAGCAAGCCAGGATTTACTGCTCTGGAAAAATCCAGCCTTTGGTTGCCGTTGGCTCAGGTGTGGAGGGCCAGCATAGCTGCCTCAAAGCCAGGCATGGGATGTACAGATACACACCTGGCAGCTGCTGAGAGCCCAGCAGAAAGGAGAGAGGAACTGTTACATCTGAAATTCTGCTTCTGGGCATGATGGAATAAATACACATTTGTCTCCTGGTGCTAAAGATGTTCTTTCTGCACTGCAGGGTGAAACTCTGCACTGCAGGGTGAGAGATGCTTCCTTATGGCTACACAGCAGAGGTAAAAAAAAGCCCTGCATACTCGAATAGCTGTGCTCTCCCAGGTGAAGCAGCTTGTTAATGTTACCCTTTAATGTCACCCTCTGCTGCAGTGTGAGTCAGATCAGGTCTGGCTGGTTATCAGCTACTGACCATGAAGGAAGGGTGGAGAGGGCTTGTGAGAGTCTCAGCCTGCTGCCTGTGGCATGTCTGTCCAGGAAAGAAGCCAGGAAGGATTTGAAGGAAACTATTGAGTTCGGTACTTGCTGGGTGGTCCAATAAGTTTGACATTTTTCATGCACCTTATTTCCACTATAACTGGGTGGGGCTTTTTTCCTTCAATATAATAATTTTCCAATTTAAGAATTGTTATGAAGAGTCTCACTTTTCTTTTTTGTTCCCCCCACTCTCTGCCACTCTCTGCCCAAGACTTTCAGGAAGAGAAAAACAAAGGAACTGCTGATGGAACATTTTTTATGTATCTGCTTTTTGAGTTTGCTTGAAATGCTGATAAAGGCTACCAAATTTCCCAGGCATCTGGGAAGAAAACAGAGGAATTTCTTTGTCCCTTTCTCCTCCTTGGATAGCATGCCTGTGTTGGCTGATGTTTGTATTGTTAACTATCATGCCATTATGATAAATTAAATGTTTCTTGTGGCTGTTCAGTGAGGTGCAACATTTAATTGGTTTATTTAATGAATAAATAATAGCCATTTAAAATATGACCAGCCACTTGGCTAGTGTGGGTTGCCAGTCTTAACCATCATCCTTTCCATCTCTGCAGAGGAATGTGGGCATCTTCACTGGGTGTTTTTCAGCAGCACATTCAGGCTTTGACAGAACTCCTCTCTCCTCCAACTCTCACTCCATTTTGTTGCTTCAGTTTCCCTGGGTTGGTTGCAGCTGCAATCTTTTCTTCCTTCTTTTTTTTTTTTTTCCCATAGAAAAAATTTACACATAGCAATTTCACCCATGTTATAAACCTCTTAAGAATACAAATCTGCTTGCTTGGAGCTGCTTTTTGGCCTGAGTTGTGGTGAGAGGAGTTGAAGGTCATAGCAAATGCTTCTGGCTTGCTAACCTAACACCCTGTGGCACCCCTCTGATTTTTAAGATTTCAGTAAGATTAATTTGAAGGAGGTACATTTCATGAGCCCCTTTTAGTAAAGTCACTCGTGTGACTGTGGTTTTTTTCCTTTTTGAACAAGAGCCAGCTTTTTCTTTTTCTTTGAGAGTGAACATATATTATAGCTGCACCCATCAACTGCCTCTGTTGATGTCCAACAGAAGACGGGGTTAAAAACATCTGGAGTATTATTCATTACTAAGTAATCTGTGAGCTTGTTTCCATTTCTCCTTAAGTCAGGAGGTTGACAAAAGCAAAAGGTCACAGCCCAGCCAGGCTGTTTTGCAACACTGAATGCAAAGTGCACTGCTCTAGATTCACATAAGGTGCCATTGCCCATTTATTTGTGTTATGCAAAGTTAGACTCTGTGAAGCAAAATAAAAGTGACATTTCTGTTGCATGAAGCAATAGGACTATCTCTGCTCCCAGGAACAAGGGGCCATTCTGATCATAGACATGACCTGCTGAGGTGTTTGCTGTGAGAAATATCCAGTGCTGGGATCAACAGCTGCAGGGAGAACTCTGGATTTCGCCCAGATTTGGTGCCATATTCACCCCAGGGGCCTCAAAAGGATTGGGAAGCTTTTATATATGATGTAATTCTGTGCCTCTACACTGACATTGTGTGTGTGTGCCTCTGCACTGTCACAGCTCCCATGGTGCAATGACTCCCTGAACAACTGCAGTGCGGTGATTGCTCAGACATCACCCCTTGCTGAGGGCCAGCAGGCCATAGCAATGTTGTTGCAATGCACAGCCATGCAACTGCTTCAGTGTGAGCCCAGGCCTTGTTTCCCTGGTATACAAAAGGATCAGAGTGGATTTGCAGCACTGGTGAGGGCCAGGGCAAAATTTCCTTTGACTTCAGTAAGGTAGGATATTTGGGAAAATCAATTAGCTGGACTTTTTAGTGTTTTGTTTGTTTTTTGTGGGTTTTTTTTGGTTGGTTGGCTTGGTTTATTTGGGGGCTTTGGTGTTTGGGTTCTTTTGTTTGTTTGCAGTTTCGTTAATTTTTATATCTTTTTCCACAAAAAATCAGTATTGCAACTAAATCATATTGGGGAAAAAAAGCACTGCAATTTTGCTATAGCTGTTAAAAAGTTCACATCAGAAGGCAAGTTGCAAAGTGCCAACACAGCAAGAAAAACATCATATCCTCTGGTTTTGCTGAATGGCTTGGGTCTACTTCTCAGTCTGCATCTTCTGCAGATTTATTCAGTTCAGCTTCATTTAGATTGTGCAAGAAGATTTCAATATTATTTTGGGAAAGGGACAGTAAGTGAGACATAACACAAAACTGGTCTCTTGGGACTCAGGTAAAATGAAACTGTGAATCCAATAATTTCTTCTTAATCAACACAGAATACTGAATTTCGTGTAAGTAGGATAATATGTTTTTCTGCTTCGTCTCCATCTCATCTCATCTCATCTCATCTCATCTCATCTCATCTCATCTCATCTCATCCCATCCCATCCCATCCCATCCCATCCCATCCCATCCCACACCATCCCACTCAACAGTATCTAGCATGAGAAGAGCTCTAAGAGTTTGTAAGGCAAATCCATAGGCAGACAATTTTCACTCTCTTCTCCCCCAGCACAACAAAGAGTACAGACCTGAGGGCTGCAGGTGTACCTGTATTTTACTGCCCTAGCTCAGCCTGTTTGAGGATGTGTGAATCTTGTTTGCTTTTCCCAACAAATTCTCGGCGCCAACTCTCACTTTTCTCCAGGCTTGGCAAAATTAAAGTCAGTAATGTCTTTACCTGGGGCTGATCCAAGGCCCAGGGATCCCTCCCCTGCCCTCATCTGGCTCCCAGCGGGCTTCTGGCCACTCTGGATCAGCTGGGCTCCCAGGAGCTATCCCAGCACCTTCGGAGGGAGCAGCTACCAGCTCTTGCATACAGGCTTTTCCCAAAAGTATCTTTGACACTTGCTTTGAGAGCTAGTGTTCAGATATCTTCTATACCAAAGGTGCTGCCAAACATACAGCTAAAATAGACCTACCTACAGTACTTGCAATGCCAGATTTTGAAGTAGTTGACCAAGGATGCAAGTAAAGTCACGGCAGGTATAGGATGAAAAGGATGCATGGCATCAACATGCTCTGAGGTGATGCCAGGCAAATGCTGCTGGGTCTGAGGCCACAGACATCTCCAGCATTGCTGGAGCTAAAGGAGAGGGAGAGTGTGAAGAGTGTGAAAAGATGAACATTAAGATGGATCCTGATTTGCATGCCTAGAGATCAGCAATTATCCTTCTTTCAAAAAAAGAATAAGGCAATGAGATCACTTTTCCAGTTTTGTGAGCGGCACAAAATCATGGCTGAGGTCATAACTCATGCCTCTAGATTCCCAAGACACCATTCATTTTTCTAGGCAGCAGCTATGACACTGTGTCTTGTGTTCTAATAGAAAAACTCTCTTTCATGTGAACATTATTGCTCATGAAGGGAAATTCAAAGCACAGCTCTCAGAATTAGATGGTTGTTTAATAAAGAGGACCTTCACTCAGACAGATATTTTATTGTACCTGGCACAAAGTGCAATTTTAATACGTCCATCACATAATATAGGCTTTATCTTTGCGGTGCTGTAGGTATTAAAATGCAATTAGATGAGAAACATCTTCAGCTGGCTCTGTGCAATGCTCTGCTTCTGATAATGAGTCCTGGCATAGGCATAATTTAAGTAGAAAAATATTGAGGAAGATTCTCTTTGGTGAAGTCCCTCTGGCCAGTGGAGCACTGCTAACATTGGCAATGATGATTTTGACTCCAGAAACTAAAGAAGGCAGAACCTGCAGTCCTGAAAATGGTAACAATCTTTCATTTGTCATCCTGGGGGTGAAGAATTTTCTTTTTACAATAAAACTCAGGTAGAGCTCACCAAAGAGACTTGGTATCAATTAGTCCAAACACTGTCAGCAAACTCTACGTTCCTCTACTTCTTCAGGATTTGAAATCCTTGCAATGCAGGTCTCTAGTTACCATTTGTAGGCAAAAAATGTCAACATTTCCATTTACTTCAATCACCAAATGTTTATTTCATGTTTGAAGGACTCCCATGAAGGACAAAGGAGAGATGCATTTCATACTGCAATAAAACCACAGTGCTATGTTCTTCCAGAAAGAAGGGATCCTGTGGACTTTCCTGTCTTTTCTGTGCTATATAATCTACTCTAATTAATGTTTGCTGGGAAACAAAGCAAGAGAGAGGAAGAGGTGCACCAGGTGCTAGTAAACGAAGCATACAAATTCCCAGGATGCTAACTCTCCTTTTTTAATTATGTGGAGAAAAAAAATGTGCAATTCCTATGAAAGGAGACAGGTTGATAGAGGAGAACAATACTACTACTTTTCCATGGGACTTTTCCAGTACAAGAGACAGGTGTTCTCAAATTCATGAATTTTGCTTCATTATTTGTTCCTTTTTTTTCATTTGGGCCTTTCAGTGAAGTTACAACCCATGACAAAGAATAAGGGTTGCACCAATAAAAAGCCTTCTGTTTAAAAAGAATTAAAACTTTGCCCCTGTCTGTTACAAGGGAATACACAAGACTAGTAAAGCTAGTCTTGCTTTCCCACTGCTGCTGTAAAAGATAAACACTTTTTTCCATAGAGCAATATAAATGTAACCTAAGTTAGATATAATTAGTCATATTTTCTCCAAGAAATTGTGGGGAAGGGGGCAGTAGTGGGTGGGGAAGAAAAAGCACAAACTCTAAAAAAAAGTTAAAATACAAGCAGAAAAGAAGAAATATTGCTGAAGTTTAAGATGCCAGGAAATGTGTTTCAAAAATCAGATGTTTTTATAATGCATCGTGATCTTTGCAAAAAAATAATCCTCACTGCTCATAAAAATGATGAAATGATACAGTTGCAGAGAGTTTGCACACCCTCTTCCTGCCTGCCCATGATTGCATATTTAACCTCAGCATTAAAAAATGTGAAAGAGTTAGAGGAATTTTTTCATTCTCTTGCTGTTCAGGCAAACAGGCTATTTACAAGATATATTTGTATTATAAAGGTTAGTTCCAATGTGCTCAGCGTCCACAGCAGGGTTCAGATATTCAGAAGAGCAAAAACCACAGTTTCCACTACCTCACTGGAAGGCAGTGGGTACTCAATAGTCCTGGAAATCCGGCCAGTCTGTTTAAATAACTAATTTAGGTAACTGAGTATTGGTACTGAGTCCTTTTGCAGAGCTCTCTCACCAGGAGAAACAAATTAAAAATAGAACTCGCATCTTGAATTCTATGTGCAGTTCTTTGTCCTCATTTTCAAATAAAAGAGTAGAAAGAGAAAAATATGTCAGAAATGACAGCAACGTGCAAAATGAGGCATTGACTTCTATAGTGTGAGCTAGACTAAGAGCATCCATCTTGGAAAAGAGAAATGTAAAGGAGTATATGATAAAGAAATAAAATGTCATGAACAGCATAGAGAAGATGAACAGTGAAGGATTATTCATTATTTTTCACAGTACAAGGACTAGCAAGTGTCAGATTACATAAATTAATGGGAAAAAATCTATCAAGGATTATTAAGCGCAAAGGTGCAGCTTTTTATTTAAGAGGTCATTAAACTGCAAACTGATGAAAACTGTGAAATATACTGGGAAAAAGATCACTGTGAACTTGTTCTGGTTTTCCTTAAGTCTCTGTGACTTGCTACTGGCAGAGAAGTGGTAGTGGCCTTCATGGACTTTTGGCTGGACCCAGTGTAGCAGTTTTAGTTCTTATAAATGGTTGGGCAATTCAAATAGCAGGGAACCAGACCCATGATGCAAGAGGTCATTTCATCTTTCTGCAGTGCATAGCTGAATAAACAGATCAGTGAGTAGGAGTTGAGAGGTAAATTAACTTTTGTGTTCAGCACTGGCAGAAAGATAGTACAGCATCATATCCACTTCTGGTAACTGTAGTTTTTAGAGGGTGTCAGGAACTTGGAGAGAATACAAAAAAAAGAGGCACCAGAAAGACTGGGACTTTACTTCACAAGGAGACAAACAGAAAGTTTTATCCACATTTTGGAAAAAAAAAAAAAAAAGAAAATTAAAAGAAAGAAAATCAGTCACTCAAGGGCTTTTTAATCTACTGAGAAAATAAAGAAGAGCTGAAAATTAAATCCACAAAAATTCAGACTGGAAATAGTGCAGACAGGGGGGAAGGGAGGTGTTATTTGGTTGTTTCAGTTTGGTTTGATTTGGTTTGGTTTGGAATGGGCTGGGTTTTCCTCCTTCCCAAGGGAAGGGAATGTTAAACCATTAAATAAAATTACAAAAGAAGTGGTGTATTTTCCATTTCTTAATATCTCCAAATAAATACTATTTTTCCAGCCAAGCATGTTGTTGTATTTTATTCAGGGCTAACAGGTTAAAAAAACCCCACCACACACAAAATAGGATAGCCTATTTCTCCTAATGGTCCTGCCTAGTGTTGTTGAGGTGGTGACTTTAAAGAATCCCCTCTCCTGTGTGCATTCCCCTCAGAGTCTCCCTCCAGTCACATACAGCCTGTGTCTCTTCACAGATACCTTTAAACTCCAGGTTCTGTTGGATGGTTTTGTAAAATCTTCACAAACAGCTTTCCAAATGCAACTGTCTTTGTTGGTTTTTTCTGGAAGTGATGAACTTCCATAAGTCCTAGGTTAATCACCAGATCCATGTAAAATCTCAAGGTCTTCTTCAAGAGATCTCAAAAGATTGTACTCTTCTACTTCATTGCAGAAACAAACTATACAAACAATATATTTCATTTCTAGCAGATATTTGTCCGAAAGCCTCAAGTTAAAGAGGCTCTGGAACCTCCCAGCACTTAACATCCTTGCCATGAATATTTATTTTGAAAGCACCTTCTTCCATTCGGGAAGTAAAAAAAGACCAGTTCCTTTCAGGGCATTCAAACCACTGCTTTCTAAATCCTCTCCTGTAGCTCCACCTCCTCCATAGAGTACAACTGTAGACCACTCCAGCAAAGGTCTTTCAAACCTGAATGGAATTGAAGGATCATATCACATCACTTTAATGTTCTACACAAGTTTATATCCCCCAGGGGGACATTCACAATTTTCAGCAAGCATGTTCATCTTCTGATTCTTCTTCTTTTTTTTTCTTCCTGTAGATCTGCTGTCTAGTCAAGTTTTCCCCACTGTAAACATATTTTTCCACCAAAATTTAGAAACTGGTACCTCTTCTTATTGTCTTCATGTAGAATTACAGTAATTCTGTAATAATTACTGTAATAATCCTGTTACTCTATTTTTTTATTTGTTTTATTCCTACCTCCAGCATTCCTACCTCCATGCTATTTCTAATTATTATGTCCTCTAAAAATGCAGTAACACAGTTTTATCAACCATTCATCTTACTTACAACAGCTCTGAATGGCACCTGGCCAGGAGACAGTCCAATGCAACCTTTCTTTATTCATTTTTCCCATGGAAGCGTGAAAAAATATGAGTCTCTTGTAAAATTTATCTCAGCATCTTCCACAGACTCTCCAGGCTACACTTTCCTACCCACTTGCTCAGTGCATAGCACAGTGTCAAAAGTCTTCGGTCAAAATGTGTGTTTCTGTATCTACTGTTACCACACAGTCTTAAAAGTTTATTATTTAAAAGTGTGTACTAAAGTTAAATTGTTCTTCCCTGATGAATCTGTACTGTTTGTTACTCAGTTCGTACTGGAAAATGTCTGCTCATTATTTCCAGCATTTCCTGGATACTTAAAGTGAATAATCTATCCTTTCCCCTCTTTTTAAAAAAAAATAAGTACAACTTTTTTTTCTTTCCACTGCCTTATGTGTCCTCCACTTTTTCTTAAATCTTACTGCTAATGCTTCTGAGATTGCTGCAGCCAATTCTTTAAGTATTCTAGGATGAAGTTCATTAAGGTTACTCAAACTGAAATACCTTATTTCAGGGAGGCAAGTGAAACCACTGATTCAAGTAGGCAATAAATCAACTACATACCGCTGTGGAAAGTCAGCTTATAATGCTAAAGAACTAGGGAAAAAAAAGAGTTGTACTGTAACTGAAACATAAGACAATAATTCTGGGAATAGGGGGAAAGATCACAGATGTAAGACTAGGCATCAAGTATAGGTTTTGTAAGAGACTTTTAGCCAATCATTAAAAGCCTGGCAATTAAAACCAAAGCTGCCAGTAGGAAAACACAGACATTTATGAATCTTGAAGCTACATTTTTAATTATTCAAATTCTTTCAACAGTTTTCTTTTGATGTTTTCCCAAGTAGAAGTTTGTTTACTGCACCTTAACAACTTTTCACTTTGAAATGTCAATTTATACTAAAAGTAATTATTTTACTCTACTCAGAATGTGTATTGGGATCTTCATATACAAAAATACTTGCCTTTTCTTTCTGATTTGGGATGGAAAAATAGCCTGCAGAACCATATAATTTAGCAGTACAAAAAATCTCTTTCCTAGATAAATTTAGGAAATAATGATGCATTCAGTACTGTGTTCTGTGACTAATTTCCTATATGATCTCTTACAGTTAAAATAAGACCTTGTAACTGAAAGTTACATCATATGAGAGATTTTGCAGGGAACTGTTCAAGCTATGTTCAAAGTCTGATTGTTTTACTCAGAAGTAACAGTGCAAGTTGCAAGGCAGTATCTCTGATCAGAAAAGAAAAAGACATTTAATTAATCAATTGTTCAGAAGTGTAGAAAACTGAAAATGCAGCAGGTATTTTCAAGTAACAGGGAATCCTTGCTGAGTATGTGACTGTAGTGATTTATACTTTTCAAATCACTGGAAAGAAGGAAACACATTTATCCAGTCTTCTGTCTTTGTCAGAAAATGTAATTCTCTCTTCTGTATCATTTGGAAACAAGAATTAAAAGATCTCTTTACTTTTTCAAAAGTGTAACAATGTTGAGCAGAACTCAAAAATATTTAGGCAGCTTTATGAAATAAGTGTCATAGCCCTGGCTGCTAGACTGAGATGTGCTCACAGGAACCTTGCTCCTGAACAGAGAGGTTTTTTCTGTGCACCCACCCTTTTCATTGATTTACTTCCCTCTCTCAAATGAATTCTTATTCTAAAAATGTTTCCTATATTCACATGATTACCTTAGGGTCTGGGCCCTTTTTTGGGGGTGGCTACGATGGAGAAGCATGTGCTTTCTGCACTCACCGCCTGCTGTGGTGAGGGATGGTGAGATGCAAAATGGGCTAGGGTTCAGCTGGCATAATCCAACAGCAGAAGTTTTGAAATCAGTGGATGTCTACTGGTTTATATCAGCTGCTCAAAAACTGAAGCAGAAGCACAGATTCCAGCTAGCTGAATTTTGGAGATGTTGTCTGGAGCCAGCTTTGCAACTCAGGTTTCTCTCTAGCAGCTTCACAAAGTGAGGGAGGGAAGTGAGAGAAAACAGTTAAATGCTAAGCTCATCCCACTGCAACTCATTTGTGATTCTAAAGAACATTCTCTTGTGGCCCTTCCAGAAAATGGTTTACCAGCATTTTACAACTACAGGTAATGCATGTGATAAAATAACAAACATATTCTAGATTGCGTAAGGAAATTTGGGCAAAGAAAGCCAAAGAGCTAATTAAGAAATCCAAAATCCACAAAGACTGGTATCTGAAAAACACAGGCCTGTTGGAAAAGCCTGTGCAAGTGGCTGAGATTAGTCATATCAAACAGTATCTGCTTTCTACCCAGCCAGCACTGAGGTGAGAAGGTTTTATGGTTCTCCCCATCCCTGCCAGCTCTCCTGCACATATCTGGATAAATCCATGCCTGGGTGGTGAGCCAGAAAGGCATCATTTTTTGTTTTCTGTAGTCACTGAGACTCACATTCAGATCTGGCCAGGTCATGGGAAACTACGACCTAAAGAAAGGGCAAACACCCTTAAAACCCAGCTGCTTTGGTGAACACAACAATATCAAGAGCAGAGAACCCTGGAGGAGATTTGGAAAATAGCTTTTGGACCCTGATGTCTTTATTGCTACATAATGACAGGGTGTTGAATCTGATGCTTTTGTCCTTGCAAAGTTTGCAGCTGTATTTTGCCCCATGATTAAATTCAGTCTGGTAATGGCTCTGATAATTATGTACTTGCCAGACTGACCTGGATAGGAGGCACCAGAGTGGTTTATAGGGCATTCAAGTCTATGAGTTGTTTATTTGTGTTCCTTACATTAAAATTATTTCAAACTCAATGTTAGCAGTTTCATGAAGTACTAGGAATGATATTCCCACTTCAAGAGTCAACTAAAACAGATGTTTTCAGAGCAGTTTAAACTCAGACTTGGAATACAGGCTACCTATCCAACACTTGCGGTCTCTTCAGCAAAATCTGTCCCACTGTAAGAAGGAGCCAAAATCCTGCTCTTCAGTGCTGTTAAGATTTCCACAAAATGAAAAGTTCCCAATCTCACCTCCACATAAGTGAAGGATCAGGCTAGTGCGGTATTGCCATAGTGGCATGTAGCCTCTGCACTGAGAAATGAGGCAGGCCCTGATCCTCCACTGGGCAGACTCCACCCACAGAGATGCCTGGGAACTGCAGGAGGTCTCCAGGCCACCCCAAATGCAGACGTAACATTGCCTGTGTCATTCCTGACAGGTGTCCTTCAAACTTACGTCTACGGACTGCTGCTGGTGAACAGTCCACAGCTTCCCCAGACAAGATACTCCACAGCTTCCTTTCCTAAGAGCTACGAAATTTATCTGAGAGAAATAATTTTAAAATGCTGCTGCTTTGGCTTTAGGAGCCTTTTGACTACAGTACTGTCCTGTTTCATCTGGCAGGCAAAAAACCAGAGTGATGGATAAGAAATCCAACTTCCAATGATTAACTCTTTGACCCAGGGAACATGGATTTGACCAGTTCAAGCAGGAAAAGGGAAAAGAACATGCAATGGCCTATTTTTTTCAGTCCCCACAAATGAAGGTCAGAAGACACAGTGGATAAAGAACAGACATTTAATATTAAATTATTTAATATACATCCCTGGAAGAGTACATAGCAGGATATAGTCAAGCATAAAAAGGGGCTGAGACTGGGAGGAAGTCATGGCAATCTTTGCTCCAGTGACATTTTTTGCTGTATCAAACTGAGTCGTCCATTAAAAAAAAAATCAGTGACCATCAGTGGCAGACATTACTTGCATTCTGAGCATGGGTCTGGAAAAAACTTCAGCCGTTGGCTATTGCCTTTTCTTACCCTTTGTGAATCAGGAAGGTGGGAGGGGATACAGTGTATCTTGGCCAACAAACCATCTTCTGCTCTTTTATGAAACCAGCTTGTGATAAGAATGCCTTCATCCATTGAATGTTCAGCGATGGCTTTTTCTGGGCAAATTTTGGCTTTTAGTCTGCTCACAAGTTAATTGCATCTCCCTGTGTGGGTCTTTGCTATTGCTTTTGGTGCTCCTTGATTGACCTCCCACATCACTGTGCAGTATTAATTTTTGTGTTGAAAACCTTTTTGTCCATCTCACTGAATCCTTGAACACCACAAGGCATTCAACCAGTTTACTGCGACTTTGTCAAGTTTCAACACAGAGCTATGCCACTGTAACTTACATGCCAAGAAGCTGCAAAACAGTTCTGTTGGAAAACAACTGGCAGATGTCTGCAAGGTGAAGCAACCAGTCTGTTTTTGTCACATCACATGGCTGCCCAGTACACCCCAGACTGGCTCTTAATGGATACCAGCCCCATCTTACAGCAAAAGCCATTAGTGACTTTGTGAAAACTCTTCCTAAACATATCAATGGCAAAGTTATTTCTTCATCACAACCTGAGTGAGTGAGTCCAATGAGCTGAGGGAGGCCTCTCTCTTCAGGCCTTGTGGCGTTGGTTGCTGGTCTGTATAGCTCCTATCCAACAGAGCAGTTTTAGAGCTGCCCATGCCCCGAAACAGACCTGAGTCCTTTCTCCTGCCTCACGCTCAAAGTTGTTGTCACAGACATGCCTAGTAACAAGACGTTTCCTGGCAGAAATCAGGTAAAAAAATTGAACAGTGTACTTAGCTGCAGTGTCAGCCTCACTAATGGGTGGGATTTCTCTGGGAAGCTGGGGCTGTGCCCCCCCGGCTCCCCCACTCACCGGCCGGACACCAACTCCCATTGCCACCCACTGCGGCCACTTCCTACTGCTCCACAGCAAACCACCAGCATCTAAATGGCACATTCGGCGCCACATCTGTTAGCATTTAGCCTGAGTGTTGGCTGTCCTTCCTAATAATTCATCTCGAATAGGCTAAAGCAACAAGCGGGTGTTCATTCTCCTGCTCTCTTTTTTTCCCCCATTGTGCCATTCAACAGCCTCCAAAGCTGCTAAAGCCACAAAAATGTTAGAGTGATTATTGGCCAATGTCAAACTTATTTTGGAGTGGTTGTCTTATATTGGGTGACATATTATTTACCTTTCTTATCTAAGCTTAATAGAGTTAAACAAATCAGCGCTTCCTGATGGAAGGCTGCTGGGATGTGATTGAATGAGCAGTGTTGTTAGGAGAGCATATGTGCCTGAGCTCGTAGATTCTAACAGCTAAACTCCAGTGCTTCTGTTGTGGCATTATGCTTCTAGCTTTCCTGTCAGCTTAACACCATCCAATGCTGGAGTATAAGAAAAAATCCTAAATGCAAACACATTTTAATACACCTTTGTACATTTCAGTACTTGTAATTCATGAGGTTTTGTAGAATACATAGAGCAGACTCAAAATCTCAGAGGCTGAAAGTGGCAAAAAAATTTTTTTTTTTTACTCTCGGATGTTCTAAAGCAAATTTTTCATAAAGTCAACAAAACCTGCAGCCAAAGACAAGTGTGTGTTAGATTAACACAAAAGAGGCAACAGTGATAATTAAAATTATATCTCTTTTTCATATCATGAAGAACATACAGAAAAGTACAATGGAGAGTTTCACAACAGGAGCTTGAAATTTGAGTTTAGCCCTCCCAAACATAGTGTTTTGGAAAAGGCCAGAGATCAAAACCGTATTGACAGAAGGCTCTCCTTATCTGCCTAGGCAGAGCACTCATCAGTGTGCTATCTGAAATCCTCATGCTACAGCGACCCAAAAGGCCTAGGATGGCCCCTAAGAGACATGTATTGTCTTCTGCCAAGGACCTTTGGCTTTAAAGAAATGGATAGTGATTAGTCCCAGCAACAGCCGAAACAGGGCTAAATTGCAAAGGAGTAGCAGCATTTGTTAGACTGACCTCGGTATCTGCCCAGCGTTGTTGTCTCTGTGGTGTTTTTGAGGTCTTGCCAAGGCTGACTGCCACCCCCTTGCCCACAACCCAAGGGCCCGCTGTTGGGCAGCACTGATGGATGAAACCTCCCCCCTCTTCCCACCGAGCACAGCAGCTGCTGGGAGTGAGTACCAGCTCCCAAGCAGGCATTTTTGCTCACCTTCCCTGGCCCAAAGCATCCCTCTGGCAGGTCTCTGTGGCCTGGCTGGCCAGGAGAGGAGAAACTCACTCAGAGACCTTTCTCTGCCCTTAGCTGGGGTGACAGACACGTGTGGGCAGGCTGCCCACCTTAGCCCCCCCAGCAGTGCAAAAGAAGTGCTCCCCAGCCCTTGGTTGCTGCTGACCCTCTGCCGAGTTTCTGCTGGTGCATTCCCCACAGCTCTGGAAGTCTCTGCGGTGTCTTGATGGCAAAAAACTTTTTCCAAGGCTCCCTCTGTGTTTAGCAGTGTCCCAGCTTTCCTAAGTCTTACAGCCATCACAGAGCCATTTAGCAAAGCAGAGTTTGGAGGAATTCTTGCACCAATGGTATGGTCTGTGCATCCCTGCAGCAGCCTGGAGGGGTATCACAGGCTGCATCCTGCATCAAGGGTGAAGAAAGGAATGATATCTACGTCTCCATACCTACAGGAAGAACACCTAGGCTTTTTATGGGTAAACTAGGTTGTGAAGGCCACTTCAGTAAGTGCAAACTTAGAAACATGTACCTTGACAGATTATCCTTTTTTTTTTATCAGTGCTGAGCCTAATATCTTTGGTGATGTTTTTATTTATTCACATGATAATCTGGCAGGGAATTGGTAGGCTGCTTACAAAAATGATTAATCAGAAATACCAATCTTGTTCTGATTTGCAGCATAACAGAAAACAGCAGCTCTGTCCTGTGCTACTCCCCAGTGATTTACATCAGTATGTGCCAATGATGGAAAACATGGCCTGCCTGTAAAGCTACAATTAGGGCTAGTTTCCATGGACATAATCAGTTGAATGTAGAAAAAAAAAAGAAGAAAGAAATCTAATAAAGGGAACAATATAAAGTAACCATTATAAAATAACTGAGGACTTTATATGCAAAAATATGAATTACTTTAAGATATATGTTTCTACTGGCATTTTTTGTACTTTTTTTTTAAATGCTTTACGAGACTATCCAAGTTGAAAAGTTCACATTTATACAGGAATAAAAGAAAAATCTGAAGAAGCCTGGAGTTTATAAATAAAAGGCATGATACATTATTATGCAGTTTCCAGAGTGCTCTACTTCACCATCTTCTACTTTAGATAAGCAGAGTTACTCTCAAAGGAAGTACTATCGAATAAATACAGGAATAAACAGCTGAGAAAGGCAGAATATTAACAAAGATCCAAAAGCTGCTGACACTACATCAAGAGAGGGAACATTTTGACAACTTTATTCATGCCAATAATCACAAGTTGCCTTTTTCAACATTCAGGCTACTAAAGCTGCCTTGTTCTGTTTGTTAACCACTACAGCAAAATGAAATAAGATTTCACAATAACAAAAAAAGTATGATTCCTAATTTTAGGCACCCCTAAATTTGAAAACTTCGCTGTTCTTCTGCCAACAATTCTTGATATATCAGAATTTTTACCTCTTAGGTTGTATGCCCAAACCTGAGAAGAGCTGAGCCATCTCATGCAGACTTTAGGTACCATCAGTCTTCTGCGGATGGCAATGTGGAAGTGTAAATGTGGTATTTAAGTATGGCAAGAAATATTTTAATTGCCAGTGTTGTGGGTATATACAGTCACACACTGTGCTATGTTATTTCTTAGCCTTCTGTACTCCACTACTCGTGCTAGCAAGAGTAAAGTGAGAATGTATCTCAATAACCTCTTTCCTTTGCTAAGCTGGCACAGGGAGAGCTGTTTTATTCTTGATATTTTTCTTTTCAATCACTGAGCTCCTTTGGGATATTTCCCATTCTTTGCATTACAAGGTTAGGCTGGTAAGTGTCTCCAGTCAGGCAGCTGTAGATTTCTAACCCACTAGAACTAGCACGTCTTAAGTGTAATAGTTCCTGGGAAGGAAATATGCAATATAAAAATATCTCTAATGATTTCACTGTACCCTGTACAATACTATATTACTCTGTGTTAAGTACAGCAGTACAGAACCATGTTTTTACAAATTATTTTTCTGTCCCCCAGCTCTCTTTATTCAGGCAACTTTTACCATGTATGAAGGGACAGACTCACAAAATAGGGTATAAGCAATAAAAAACCCCACAAGACAGTTATGTGTTGGATAGGGCACATAACAGATAACTAGGAAATGAGGTGGAAAGCATTAGCATTAGGTATGAGGCTAAGCATCAGCATGCTCCCCACCCTCAACAAACACCCTGCAGGACACTGATCGCCAGGACAGCATCTGTCAGGTGGAAAGTATCAGCTTTTGCTGCTGCTTCTGGGAGCAGGCTAGTCCTTGGTGTCACTGAGTTGCCAACTTCCAGCTCACTGTCTTTTCCTGTGAGACTTTATAACTTTCCTTCTCAGTGTTTTTCTCCTTGAATCTTTCATTTGTTACCCATGCCACTGATCTTACCTCTGCCTTCAATTCTACATTATAATTTGGCTGATTTTAGTCTACGTACTTTCTCACAGCTCTTTCTCATAACTCAATATTTTCCTTAAAGTTTGAGCTAAGGTTGCACAGCTGGGCTGTATCAAAACTAAGCCTGGGATCACAAGCAGCTGAACTCCTAGAAGGAGAATCACGAGTTGGGGGAGGAGGGAGAAAAAGTCCTGTGTTGATGGGATTGTACCATACAACTTTCCAAGGTCTCGAGGGGACCTCTGGTTCTAAGCTGGAGATGATGATGACAGTGCTTGCTAAACTTTGCCAAGCCAAATATCTAGGAGATAGATCTCTGCAGTCAAATCAGATAAAATTTTCCAGGCACCTACAGTCAGCTATTTTTCTGAAAGTAAAGGATGAATGAATGCTCACAAATGCTTACTGTGCGTCCAACCCACAAACCCAGAAATCCAGGAAAGTCAGTGCTACAGATTTTTAAATTGTAATAAATATTCTTGTAGAGCTGAGAAGGAAGCCAAAACAGGTCAGTTTTAGGTAACTGCAGGACATGTAAAGTTCATATTCAGTTCCTGGCTCTTACACAGATCTTCCTGTCCAATTTAAGGCAAGATATGTAAGTGCCAAACTAGGACTTGAAGATGGGTATATGATCCCAGCAATACCAGTTTATGCATACAAGACTCCAAACTAGTTAATAAAAGGTTGTAAAATCTAGGGGAAGAAAAAGATCCAGAAAGTTTAAGTGCTGCCTAAAGTCAAGTCCAGGCACATCCCTTCTCCAAAGCCTTTCTGTTCACATCAGTGCTAGATGACTCTATTTGGTGAAAGAAAAACACCACTACCAATCTTCTCGAAAAGAAACAGGCAAAGAAACCTTTCACTTATGGGTCTACTGGTTGCAGTACTCACCCATAAAGGGGAAACCTGGACTCTAGTCTCTCCAGAGGTTTCTGAGACTGAACCTATGGAATGCATATCCCATTTTTAAGGCACTACTGCCCTATTACTACAGCTGAACCACTGTGACAAGCAAGAATATGGGAATCATGGTCCAGAGAGGAAAGTTGTCCAAACACTTCTTGAACTCTGTCAGGCTTGGTGCAGTGACCACTTCCCTGGGGAGCCTGTACCAGTGCTCAACCACCCTCTGGATGAAAAACTTTCTCCTGACATCCAACCTAATCCTCCCCTTATTCAGCTTCATGCCATTTCCTTGAGTCCTATCACTGGTCACAGAAGTGAAAAGATTAGTACTTCCTTCCTGACCCTTCACTTCCCCTTGTGAAGGAATTGTAGACTGTAATAAGGTCTCCCCTCAGCCTCCTCTTCTCCAGGCTGAACATACTAAGTGACTCAGCCACTCCTCATGAGGCTTCCCCTCCAGATCCTTTACCATCTTTGTGGCCCTCCTTTGCATGCTTTCTAATAGTTCAATATCTTTTATATATTGTGGTGCCCAAAACTGTACTCATGTGAGGCCACCCCAGTGCAGAGCAGAGCAGGACAATCCCCTCCCTTGCCCAGCTGGCGATGCTGTGCCTGATGCCCCCCAGGACACAGGTGACCCTCCTGCCTGCCAGGGCACTGCTGACTCATGTTCAACTTGCCATCGACCAGGACCCCCAGGTCCCTTTCCACAGCATTTCCCTCCAGCCTCTCATTCCCAGTCTATACACACAACCCAGGTTGTTCCGTCCCAGATACAGAATTCATCACTTGCACTTATTAAACTTCCTTTGCTTGGTCATTGCCCATCCCTCTAACTTGTCAAGGTCTCTCTGCAGGGCCCCTCTGCCTTCCAGGAAGTCAACAGCTCCTCCTCATTTTGTATCATCTGCAGACTTGCTTAGTATCCCTTCAAGTTGTGCTTCTAAGAGATTTTTGAAGATGCTGAAAAGAACAAGGCCTAAGACAGAGCCCTGTGGAACCCCATGAGTGACCAGTGGCCAGCCTGATGTCACCCCACTCACTGTAACCCTCTGTGCCTGACCCACGAGCCACTTGCTCACCCATTGTGTCATGTGTTTATGATCAATCATGGTCACTGCGGTCCAGACTTCTGATGCATTTTTCAGTATATGGTCATTTGCTAAAATACAGGAATAGTCCAGAGAGCACACTGTTGTGTAGACTAATGTATAACATGAAATCTGAGTGCCACCACTGCTGGCCATAATTTAAACAAAAAGAGTGAGACAACCACATATTGCTAAATGAGGTGATTTTGATACATTGGTTTAAAAAGACGACTTGGGTTATTAAACTCAGTCCCACACAGGCTAGAGATGAGTGTCTAGCCTGCTGAATAAGGGAGATGCCAGCATTCCCAAATGAATGGTGTAGGCATGTCCCTGCTCAGTTAGTGGCTGGTTGTGAATAGCAGCTGCCACACTTGCCATATGAGGAAGTGTTCAAATCCTTTCCAGATACAGTCCAAAACATTTGTTAACTATTATTTTTTGAGGCTATCACTTCAAGAATTAGCTGCTGCAACTTTATCATCAAGCCATATTGTTTAACTTGCATTCCTTCTCTGCAAGTTACAGCAAGCTTACCAATGGCACCTAAATGTATGCCTTAGAAACCTATTTAGGAGCCTAACCCTCATTAATTTAAATGGGCGCTGTACTCCTCAGTGGCCATTAGGTGAGCAGCTATTTCAAGGATCTGGATGCAGACAGCAAGTTAGGTGCAGTGAAGTCATGCCTAAATTCCCTCATAGAGCTAGTCTTAAATTTATAAACAGAATGAGTAGAAAGAATTTAGGTCAGGCAGAACCTAAATTTAGGACCAGAGCAGACCTAACAATAAAGTCACTGATAACATGTGGAGCGATTTCACCTCAGCACTAATGTTTTTAACATTAGTTAATATGTCAGAATGTTGAGAACCTAATTTTTTTTTCTTACTGAACAATAGACAAATCTTACTGAAGTCTTACATGCCTTAGAAGAGCAATAAAGTATATGCAAGGCATGTTTTTTATTCTACCTGCTTTTCCCAGGCTTCACTGAGTCCCTGCTGAGAATACCCAAATATAAAATAATGCAACTTTATTACTGTTGTTCTACACTTTATGACTGTTGCTCTAAATCATATGCAATTAAAGCAACCACAAATATTAGTCCTTTATTAGTCCAAATATTTCCTTCAAAGCTGTCTGGGGATTTTTGTATTCCATAGATGCGGGTGAAGAGTGAACAACTGACACTGAAGTAGTCTGAAAAAGCACCTTGCTGTCTTTGCCCCACTTCAAAAAAAAAAACCCAAAAACAAACAAACAAAAAAATGGTCTTCATGTGAGAATGTTTGGATTTAAATATTTACTCCTCCTGTGCAATCTATATTAATCACAAGAGAGAAGAAAGGGAGACAAGCAGATGTATAAAGAGCCTGTGAAACTCAGTGGAACAAATGGGATAATTTCCAATTTCTTTACTAGGTGTTAGATCAGGCCCAAAGGATTTACCAGCTGAGATCCAGTCAGCCTGCAACAAACTCATACCAAGGTTTCAGGCAGTTCGTCAAGCACCACTGCCCGCCCAGTGGAGAGAAAATATTTTCAAGGGTCTCTAGGGGAAGAGGCTGCCTGCCTGCCCCAACAGCCAGAGTACCTTATCTTCTTCTGGGGGCTCTCCAAGGTGCTGCCTCTTTCCTCATTAGCAGAGTCAAGAGATTTATTTTCTACCATCACCTCACTAAACACCGAATTAGGTGCCAAAACAAGGTGAGCTCTCTCTCCCCATGAGTAACTTGCATGAAAATGGCTCTTACCAGTGTTACAGGGGCTCTGTGTGTCACCACTGTCAGATTGAATTCCCACACGCAGATTGTACAGGGACTGACTCCAAAATCTTGTGGAGTTACAGATGTGACCTATAGATGTGAGCCACCATCATACCAGGGTCCACGCTTAAAATTTTAATGTAAATATGTAAATAAAGAAGGATTAAAGACCTGGTGAAGTCAGAAAGGTGAAGGATTTTTGCACATAATTGTCTCAAACTTCTCATCAGCTGGTGATGTGCTATTTTCCACAACATTTGCTGCATTTCACTTAAAAAAAGGGGGATCCAGGTTTTCTTATATTTGTACCAGTTCTTACATTACTCTTACAGACACTGCCAATTTCCTGGCATTTAGTGGGAGAACACCTCCACAGGAGCAGCTGAAGTCCATGTTGCAGATAGGATGCTGGCCCTCTCATGAGAAAAAGATCAATAACATAACAGATGAATCACATTTCTAACATGTTAATAAACACCTACAAACCTCTCAACACTCTTCCGGGCCTAATCCCAAGAAACTTTAAACTCACGTGCACATGCTAACATGCACGCAGTCATGGGGGATCTCCAGCTGTCCACTTACCCCTGCTGCTTCCTGCAGCCCTGCTCCCTGCAGCCACTGATACCTCCACGGGTCAGAGCTCATCCCATGCCTCCTGCCTATTCTCCGGGTGCTGACTGCTCTGTGGGGAGCCGGCTCTGCTGTGCCTGTCAGAGGTCAGGGTGCTGCAGGGTGTCCCTGCAGGGGGCACATTAGGTTTTGACTACTGCTGGTTTCACATCATGATCTCCACCCCCATTACAAATTGAGATCCTTCTTTTACATTTCCTTTCAAGCTTATTCCTTCTTTGCTTCAAAAGTCTCTGTAATTCCTTCATTGCTATTTATTCTGGTTTATGGTCATCTCCCTCTTTAACACCATGAGTTTTGGGGTGGTTTTGTGTATTGAATCCAGACATGCTGTTTACAGCCACACGCTTATCTTAGTAGGTGGGGTTATCCAGGCCCTTTTCCAAGGGTAGGCTGTGCAAGCACCCCCACAGTGGGCCAAGGACCATTTCAAACAGACAGTTTGGGATGGAGTCATCCTGTTCTGGAGGGCAAGAGCAGTTAATGATGTGGACACAAGCTCTCACATGTGGGTTGGGCTCAGTGCCAGAGAACTATTCCAAGCACCCTTAATTTACCAATATGGATAGAGCCAAGATGACTCTCATGGGAAGAAAACAAGCAAACTTTAAGCTTCACGCAAGGTGCAGAGTCAAAGTCTTGATCTGGGAGATAACTTTCCTCCAACACTCAGTGAGCTGGGGTTTTTGTTCACTCCAGCACACCAATAAAAAACAGTAATAAATTTCAGAGCTTAATTCTGACTTTATGTTCTGACTATTTGTATTCTCAAATGGGGTTCAGAGACAATGTTTTTGTTCAACACCACCTCTAAAACATTGCATCAGCTTGATATCACATGAGATAAAAGGTAAATGTCTTTTGCTCTTGGTCTGCAGCCAGGTCATTAGAGGTTCCCTCCCCAGCCTCTCGGGCCTGTGCAGAGTCTCACTGACTGTGGAGCTGATTGCAAGATCTGGTTACTTGTTCCAACCTAGTAAGTTTCTTCCTAAGGCCTTCCTTAAAGGGATGAATGGAGACATTGAAACTTGGAGGAGCAATTTTTTTCTCCCTTGGTCTGTGTCTATTGCAGTCACTTTTCTGAAGAACAGTAGAGGACAACTGATGTCAGAATGGGCAGGGTAGAGGAGGTATACTATCAAATTTTTGTAGAAGCCTCAGGTTTTTTGCTTCCTGTTTTCTCAACATTGAAAACATCTGTTGTGGTTTAGGAATGGTATTCCCCAATTTAGCGTTCCCACTGAAGTACTGCAAACCAGGTGCTGTTCTCTCACTGCTGCCTCCCCATGTGGCAGGATAGAGAGGAAGATTTGAGGCAGAAAAGGTGAAGATCACAGGCTGAGATAAGAACAATTTACCAGAAACTGCAGTGGAACGAGAAAAACAAACCATAACAGCTACAATATCCATAACAGAGGGAAGCGTTATAACTTATATTTAACAGCGTCATAACTACCTGACTGCTCGCTTCACACCAGGCTTACTCCACCAGAAGGGACCCACTCTCCCATTCCCAGAAAATTACATGATGTGGTAAAAAAAACCTCCAGGTCTTGGCCATGAAACCCTCCTGGCTAAAGTTAATCCTATCCTGTCAAGAGCCAGGACAACATCCCAACAACGTAGGATGAGATCAAGTCTAAGATGTTGTTTTTGTTACTGGCCCTGTCCCCACCACTTTTTCCTTTCAAGTGCTTCGTGGATTTGTCTCTTATTTACACTTTGGTGCATCATGAAAGAAAAACCTTCTTGAAGTGAGATCTCATGAAGTGGAGCACAGACTCCTAAGACTTTATTATATTTGAAATAGTCCCAGCAGATTATGGGTTGGCCCAGGTAATCCAACAGGGCGAAAGCCAGCATCTGAAGTGGAAAACATTTCCCTTTCTAAGTAAGCCATGAGGACCAACCCAAAGAATTTGTTGTGATCAGAGACTACATTACTACAAATTACTGAGAAAAGAAAATAAGTCTTTCATTCCTCATTGCTTCACATTCCTTTGTATGAACAAAAGCCATTCAGAGTAAAAGTCAGACTGTTTTCAAGTCCACATTAAAAAGAGGACTCACCCCCCAACATAGTAAGTTTAGTGTCAACTTTTGGAATTAGAGAAAAGCTGAAAAGGCACACTGAGGGGCTAGAGGAAAAACAAGACAGGAGTGTGGGAAGCCACGGTCAAGACAAAGTACCTGGAATAGAGGGAGGGGCCAGGGCAAATGAAGGGAGTAGTTGTGTAGGAGAATTAGTTATGAGCTAAAGACTTCAAATTTTATTTATTCCCTGAGGCTGAATCAGAGAAATGTGGGGGTTTGATAGTATACACATGAAAAGACAGTATTCTAGGAGCTGATATTTCAAGTGGAGGTCACATTGGTGGCTGCCTGGTACCTTTGACAAATGGTGTCTTTTAAGGAAAAAAAAAATTCTGTTTTGTGAAGATAAATGGTCCAATGAGGAGTTAAATGTGGTAGCATCCATTCACTGTTTGTCTATGAAACTTGCCAGTAGTTGCAACACTACATTCTCTGGAAAGTAAGAAAAAAAAGAAAAATCCCTGCAGTACTTTTTTTCTCATAATGTGCAGAGCATGATGTCAGCCTGGCAGAGGAATTTAAAAATAAACAATAACACACATTTTTACCAAACAGAAAAATATCACTTGCAAAGGCAATAAAGTAAAGGCTGTAATATGTTTTGTCTCTTACTTTCTTCATGACTGAAGAGAAGTAGGTAAGCATTAGCGAAGAAGACACTTTCTGCAGGACTGTGTGGTACATTTATTTTTAACAGTCTTTGCACTGGCCTGGTCTCTTTTCCCAGCACAGGAGACAGGCAGCCCTCATAAAGGTGTTTCCATGTGGATGGGAAAAATAGCACAGAGGGAACAGCTCAGCTGCCTTCCCTGCTCTGCCTCCACATGTTATACTTCCCCCCAGTGATGGAATATGCTGCTTTATGCTGTATTTCAATGGACAGCAACTTCTGGTTTTTTGAGGGGAAGGACACAGCTGAATTTTTTCAACTCATAGAATTACATCTTTTTAAAGCAATCTAGTTGGAAAATGTTCACGAAGCCGAAGTTGTGACAAAATGTTGCTCTTTCATTGGTGCCTTTTTTGGAGTAATATTGGCTTCACTAAAGTGTTCATGAAATATAATTTTTTTCATGTAGAAGTTTGAAGGAGACATTTTAGACCTTAAATGCCTGGTTTGGGTTTAGATGTTTGTTTAGCAGGTGCCTCCATGTGAATTAACTATTTATGTACTTTCTCTAATTGGTGAAGACACAGCAAAATTAAAGTGTCGATTTTTTTCTCTGCCTGGTGAGGAATGAGAAAGATTTTGGAATCTAGAATTTTTTGTGCATAAACTAAGTTAATAGAGGATTTGAAATAAATCTAGGTTTCAGGTATGTTACTACATATTGAACATTAACACTGGAGTCTTGGTGCCAGACCACTTTTGAAGAGTGGACATGGATCCTAAGGCAAACATCCTGACATAGAGGCACAGCTATGACAAGCTCATTGCACCCCAGAGACACCCACTTTCTGCCTAAACCCAGGTCTGATCATAAAGGGAGACACTAGTTCACATGAAGATTTCTACCTTGTAGGTATCTAAAACAGATTAAGTGACTTCCACTCTCTCTCTCTCTCTCTCTCTTCCCCTTACTACTTGTTCTCAGTCTTTTAGGTACTAGGATGTAAGACATCATTTTCTGCCTGTGCTGAGATGATTTCACCTGAAAAATCTACTCTAAATCAGGCGTTGGAAAGACTTGAATCTTTTGCATATCAAAACAATTAAATCAATAAATGTTTTTGCCCTGAAAGCAAATGTTTACTATAGATGACTTTCCAGGACATTTCTTTCACTGTTTTGATGTATCTCACTTTCCAGAAGATTTGGTTTTCATTCTATATAAGAGGGAAATATCTTCAGAAAGCCTCAAAGGAATGGCCAGCATACTCTGGACAACCCTTCTGTTGACTGCTTTTCACAAATCTGAACACTGTTTAGTTCTTCAGACCTTCTTTCCATAATGAATTTCATTAATTGCTAAATCCTTGCTGTGAGAATGTTTAAGATTTTTATTTCTTTAAACTGGAATCATATACGATTTGCTTATTTTAGATTTCTAAAGTGGAGAATTCTAAGGTTGGGAGGATTCCTTCCACTAATCAATTTTTTCCTCTTTCTTTGTTTTTAGTTTTTTGGGGTTTTGGGGTTTTTTTGGGGTTTGTTTTGGTTTGGTTTTGGTTTTGGTTTGGTTTTTTGGGGAGGGGGTTTTTTTGTTGGTTGTTTTTTGGGGGGGGTTGGTTTTGGTTTGGTTTGGGGTTTTTTTTTGTTTTTTTTACCCCCAAAGTTTTGGGGTAAGGTTCCTGAGACTTCTATTTGAGTTATGGTATGGATTTGAGAAGATGAATGTTAGGCCAAAGCACTGTCTGAAACAAAGTGCCACAGGACAGACCATATACAATGTAAGAAAACACTGCATCCTAAAAAGAGGCTGATTCATTTCCCTTCTTTAGGGCAGCTGATCGCCAGGCAAGCCATGAATTCCAGACTGTCAATGTCATAACAAAGGAACAGAAGTAAATTGTTAGCTCTGAAGAGATCTCAGATGGTTCCAAATTTCTCTGCTGCCTGGGCTGGCTGCTCATCAGTGCCAAATGCTAAATGCTCTGAATGCCAGCCATCGCCATCACTAAAAACATCCGTGTGGTTCATCGCTTCCACCAGCGCATTTCTCCTTGGGATTACAGAACATCCTTTACGGATCACCATTTGATCTCAATGGCTTTCTGCCATGCCAACTGTGCTGCAATACTCCTGCATCTCTGGCTAGTTTCATCCTTCTGTATTTGGATGAGTAATGTTAATAGAACTCTGAAGAGTGAATGACATGATGGTAAAAAAAAATCCCCAAATGACTTTCAGGACTGATGAAAAGAAAAAATTTTTATCACTTTCACATTTACTGTTATATCTGCTTTCTTCAGAGGAAAACATCAACGCCAATAACAAGTATGCTAATTACTATTTAGGCCATAGCTTCAAGTCTTTAAGTAACGTTGAATAATTCTTTGGTTCAGTCAGGAAATTTGCTAAGACACATTTCTCCAAACTGCTGCCAAAGGCAATGTCTGTTTTTAATACTTGAGAAGTAAACCAGATTTGCACTTTTAAATAACCACAATTTTACAGTTCCTTTTGGGCTCCAGTGTGGCATTTGACTTTATCCCACCTCATGCTTTCTCCTTCCAGCCATCATCCTCACTCATCTCCATTTCAGGGTAACACTGAAGATCACAGACCTTGGAGAAAATTTCTGTACTGTTTTATGCACTTTGATTTAATGTAACAGGAGGCAGGAGCAGAGGGTGATGGTGGTGGAGAAGCCATTCCCTTTCAATGACTCTGAGCAAAATCTGAAAAAAGTGAAAAAATTTGTCTGTGAAAGACAAACACAAAAGGTGGGGAATAATTTCTCTAACATACAGAATAAATAACAGAAGACTTCATGCTTCCTATTGCCACTAAAGTGATTAAGAAGAGACATCATCACTTTGGGATTGAACAGACTGATTTCAGTCTGAAGTGAGGAACACAGCAGAATGATGACATCTAATAAAATTACTTTTCTTTATGATCCTATTCAGCTCTAACCAGACTGTTAAAACCAACAGATCATACTGATCTCTGCATGTTCTTTGCTCTTCTCCAATTTTGGTGGAAGTCTTCAGTGCTGTTCTAAACTATTCACATCAGCTGCTGTTGCTAGAAAAAAAATGGTCATGAATTCCCATTTATTTTACAGTTCAGGATGTCAGGAGAAAAGATAGGTTGCTTTGAAATACTGCCCTAACATATAAAATACTTCTTGAGGTTTTCTCAAGCAAGAAAGACTAGAGCAACATGTTCCCTTGGGAGAGACCAGCTGTACTTTATAAAGGCCACAAGCCACTTTTGGTCTTTCTGGACTGTTTTGGTGCTTTCTTTCCCAACAGTTTTCTGTTTTGAATAGTCCTATCTGCTGAAATCCGTGAAACAAAATACATTTTTAAGGGACACCTTAACAGCATATGCATTTAATTTTAAAACTGAGTCAGGAAATCTCACTTACATATTCCATTCAAACTGGTATTTCAGAATTTTTCCTGAATGTGGCCAGTTCTTTCAAGTCTAAACTAGATACAAGGTGGGTTTGTATTAATAGCTTTTTCAAAATTGTTAATAGTTTTAACAAACCCCACCAAGGACTCTCTGGAAGTACTGATGGTGAATGCAAGGACATAAGAACCTAAGAATGGCCATACTGAGTCAAAGGTTCATCCAAACCAGCATCCTGTCACCAAGAATGATGGTAAAATGTAATGACACAAAGCTCCAGAAATACTTCCCTGGAGCGTTCTCAGGGCCTTCAGTAACTTGGGGCTAGGGACTTTGTGAGAGAATATAGAAATCATCTATTTGCTTTTCATGACATTGAGTCATTGTGGAACTTCTCTTCCATAGCTATGTCTCTGGACTGGTAAGCTGTTACCATCCATAATATCCTGTAGCAAGGAAACCTCACCCGAGCATCCTGGAAAGGAGCACCCCTTATTATTTGTTTCAAGTCTTGCAGCTGGGACCACTGGCACAGAAATGTCATGAGCAAGAAGCATAAACCCCCACTCTGTGATGGCTTAGATTGCCATGGACTGTTTTTGGCCTGTCAGAAGTTGTTTCTCCAGAGCAGCTGGGAGACAGTTTCTTTAGGTCACTTGCTATACTTGCATCTGCCCACACATTCAGCCTCTGGAGACTGCATCAAGACAACAGTGTACAGACAGCAAATTTAAATTCCTCCTGTGAACCACAATTATCTTGAGAATAATTCTTTATCATAAATAGCATTTTATTGCCAAATCTGCAGAGCTCAGAAAATAAAAGCAAAAGTCATTACTTCCATCTTGTTTCTTGTTCCTAACAGATTTTTTAATGTCTCATGTGAATCCAAAAGGCAAACCCCCCATTTTTACAAGAGACTCAAAGCTGAGTGTTGTTCTACTGGACATCATTCATAGATTCATATTTCGTGATTTCAAAAGTCAAACCTCAATGAAATAGAACATTAATGATAAAAAAATAATAAAATGCCAGGGAACAGAATTCCCTCAAGCCAGCTTGACATTCCCACTTGCTCTGATACTCCTGGATCAAAAGGGAGGTGTCTATGGGCTGCTCAAAAAAGCGAAGGCAATTGATCGTCACCTCAAAAAAGGAGGTGTGGATGTGATGCTTAGTGGTGGACCTGGCAGTGTTAGGTTGATGGCTGGACTTGATCTCAAAGGTCTTTTCCAACCCTAATGTTTCTATGATTCTGTGATAAGTAGTTTGAAAGATTATAGGACACTGCCCAATGGCAAAATTTGAGGACACAATGTGCAGCTAAGAAAGGACTTGTTTCCTCCAATGACAGGAGGGACAGGGTTCATCTGTTGTTCACGTCATGACAATATCTTACCTGGGATGCCCTTCAAGTGTCTTCTTATTCTACCCTGCTCTTCCTCCTCTTGGCCTTTTCCTGCTTCTCAATTTTTATCTTTACTCTTGATAGATGTAACTTACCTGTGAGAATTTGGTTCAACCAGATACTTTCAAATAACAAAGTTGCATTACCCATACATTTATGAGGATGGGCCTATTTTGACATGGGACTGTGCTTTCTGCTTCTGTACTTTATACCATTACCACATTTCAAGGCCAAAACCAAGTTGTGACATTGAAGGGAAAGGAGGGAAACCTGTCTTGTGAAGACATTTCATACAAAAGATTTAATTCACATGAAAAAAACCAACAATATGCATATACAAGTCTCTTGCAATCAAGGGGAGTTGCATAGACACACCTGAAGACAAAATAAGACCCC
The DNA here is from genome assembly GCA_013399875.1 of Gymnorhina tibicen. Classification (NCBI taxonomy): domain Eukaryota; kingdom Metazoa; phylum Chordata; class Aves; order Passeriformes; family Artamidae; genus Gymnorhina; species Gymnorhina tibicen. Next base: position 154,150 of record VXAZ01001543.1, read on the forward strand.
TTCTATTTATTTCAGATGTTGCCAAAAAGAGCTGCAGGCCTGAGGATTGAGATTAAGTAAGTTTACCACTTCTGAAATGACAGAACAGTGCATTGAGTAAGCAATACTTTTCAAAACGTTTATTTTAAAAACATTCATTTTTTAAAGTATTATACACAATATACACCATTTTCAAATGTGACTTCCTGAAAATATGAAGAGTTTAAAAGCCAGTTCTGCTGCCTTAATGTTCGATAAAGGCATTTAAGCTTTCAATCCTTTACAAATTATAGTAATTCTAAGTACGCACATACATGATTTAAAGAAAAATAAAAGAGGTTGCAGCTTCCTTTGAATTAGAGCAACTGAGTGCTACTGTAAGAGCTAATATATAGACAAAATCTCATCACTCATTGTCACATAGATGTGAAAAAAGTCTTTTTTGTTATTATTTCATACTTCTCAGATATTTGCACTACTTCCCCACACATACAGCTGGGACAGCCTGACTTTGCATTCTTGTACCCCATTCAGTGTTTACTTACTTATTTACTTACCAATTCATCCTTACTTTGGTCACAAGCAATTAGTGGTCTGGAGTTCTGCAGCACCCATTTGCCAGGTCTAAAACGTTTTGGTATGGTCTGGACACTTCAGCATTTGAAAAATGACCTTTGACAGCTCTAGCTCTTCTAGCACAAGAGAGTGAAGTTGATGTAGCAAGGGCAACCATTGCCTGTGGAGATTTTCTTGTGTTGGAAGAGCATATGGGCCTCCGGCTATCTGCTTCTGTGACTGCTGCAAATGGAAGAGGTGACAGGAAGAGGGAGTGAGACCTGAGAAATAGCATTCTGCCTTTTTGGCTAAAAACATCTCCAGCCCCCCCCATCCACACCAGTACGCCAGAGCAAAGACTGCCGGTGCTCTCACTCCTGTCGCCCCAAGCAGTAGTTTGTACTGTGTAACAAAAACTATACAAGTGTAATTCAACACAAGGTGCTGCCCAGGCCTGATCTAGCATGGAGGTAGAATTACCTCCCAGCTCTGCAGAGGGAAAGCCCTCCCATCACTGGTAGGCAGTGGGAGACAGCTGGGCATGCAGCTTCCTGTGCCTTCCCTTCTCCAGGGACAGAGAGGGGACCCCAAATTCTACTGCTACACCAGCCCATACACAACAAAAAACACTTGCTTCAATTCCCTGCAGACAAAGTAAAAGTGTTTCAAAGGAATTGTGGAGCCCAACACACCCGTTACTGAAGCCCAAAACACCTTGTAGCACCAGGAGAACGTGTGGTCTCTAAGCAGCTTCAGGCATGGTACACTTCCTGGGAAATGGCACTTGCAGCACTCACAGAGCCAGTAGCAAGTTTGGGGATGCTTTCCCTCTGTAATTTAAACAAATTTTATTTCAAAGATGAAGGAATTTAAATAGAAGTCTACTTAAATTTAGAAATGCACCCATACATATACATGGAAAGTCAAAACTATGCACTTTCTACTGTTGGTCTTTTCTCACTTCTTGTCCCCCTGTTTTTTGTAATTGGAAATGGACCAAATAGTGCTCACATCTATATATGGAGATCAATGCATTTAAATAAGCTAAAACTCCAAAATGAGACTGAATTTTTGTGTTTAGAATCAAAGGCAGTTTAGAAATTTGGCACATTGCACATTGTTTTGCCCCAGCCCTGTTTAGCATCAAGTCCGAGGAAAGCCACTGTGATTTTGTCTAAGGTTATTCTTCTGCTTGAAGCTAAACAGGGCCTGTGAAGCAAGCTCAGAACCTTTGTGGTTTACTTTCTTTTATAAGGTGAAATAACCATGTAATTATATCATAATTGCATGACAGTAACCTGAAGTTAGAGAAAAAAGTATTGCTGAATAACTGGATACAATTATGCAGCATTACAGAGCTAGAAGAGATTGTTAAGATCATGTGTCAATCTAGCAATTGCTCCTCCCTGGTAACAGTATAATTTCACTAAATTAGACTCCCAGCTTGGAGGACAGATCGATCATGTACTTACGCCGTAATGATACCTTAATAATTACTACATCCATGTATGGAAGGTGCTGTGCAGTCAGTTCTGAAGTCTTAGCAGACAAGTTAAGATTGCTCATATAATACTGCTGTTCTGTAACTGAAACCTAGATTCTCTAAGTTTCTCACAGCTTCTAACATCTAGTGCATGTTTGGAAAGAAGGAGCAGCTGATTCCTTCTGCATAAGAACATAATCCTCCTGTGCATTATGAATCAGAAAAAGGCTATGTCCTCCAGATGTCATTATATTTTACTGCTTCCTTTGTTTTAGTCCGAGATAGCTGAGAGAATGTATATAATTGACAAAATTCCCAAAGTCCGTGAGTCTTCATAAAGATGTGCAAAACAGTATTTCTGTACCCAGTGTGACAGGGCAGAGTAATTTTCTAATTTTCTAATTTTAAGAAATTAGTGTAAGAAATTAGGAATAGAAACCACAGGATGATGACATGATACCCACTTCTTTACATGAGCAGCTTCTCCTCCTTGGTCCTCTGCCTCCTTGGCTCTGCTCCCTCACCCCTCCTGTGAGGTCACTGCTATTTCTTATTCTATCATGGTCACTGCTACTTATGCTTCTGTATGAAGCCAGCTTTTCTGGATCACAGTAGCAGCAGAGGTGGTACCAGAAGATTGATTGCACTGGAGCTACCCCTTCACAGACCAGCCTGATGGATGCAACTTTCTCACACCTTGTCCTGCTGATGTACTTGGATGCCCCACACCACAAGCCCTTCTGTGCTACAGGAGCGTTTTGGCACCTTCCAAAGCATTTAGCTTCATTGTGTTTGGCCTCTTGCCATGCAGACAAGAAACACTGCCAGAATGCTTTTGCATTTTTTTCCATCACTTCTGTTCCTTAATTTGGCATAAAATCACATTTAACCTCCTCATTTTTACATATCTAGCCTGAAATGATAAAGCCGACCTCTGTGACTTACAAGAAGATAAAGTTACAACAGGAATATAACTTCTCGGTTTGGGCACCCCTTCCAACAAAATGGGAATATTGCTGACTTCCACCCAGAGGGGAAAGTCTTCCAACTATTCTCAAGGCCTGAGTCATTCTCTGTCTGTGTGTGTAGGAATTGTATTTATTCAAAACCTTACCTTCGAGGCTATCATACAGGTTTTGAAAGCGTCTTGTCTCTCCCTTTCCTTTTCCTCTGTGTTACAAAATTGCTATTGGAATTATCACAAACAGTAGAAACACTCCCAGATATCACTGCATTTGCCTGCAAGAACATTTCCACAGAAGATTTACATATTGAACTTAAAAGCTAAATTACAGCTCTAGATGATTGTGAATTGCCTCACATAGTGAAAAGTAATCTTTTTCCTCTATAAACTTCTACTTGTCCAAGAACTTGTTGGTAGCATGAAAGGTCTGTGAATTGCAAAGCAAGACCAGGCTATATCAAGGAAAGAGAAGACATCCTATAGTAGGAGCATGAAATGTTAAAACACTTCGGAGAGACATAATCTGGAGACCAGGAGGAAAGACACATCGATTTTAGAGAGAAGAGGTAGATATGGAGGGTGAATTTAAAATGCAGGAAAGAGGTAAGAGATTGTTTGGGGAAAGGATCTAAAAAATTTCAGGCAAGCATTTTCCTGGCACAAAAGTTTCCAATTGCTCAATTTCCTTCTTTTCCTCTGGACCTGCCAAATCCAGAGAAAAACAACAGTTACCCTGACCTTCCCTGCCATTTTGGTGCTGTGGTAGAGGCAGTCCTATCCACAGGTTGAGAGCTGGGAAATCTGGGCTTTCGACGACCTAAGAGGAAAACCAACCTGAATATCCAAACTGAAATATGAGGCTACAGAGGGAATCTGTTTTGTGACTGCTCGGTCTTTCTGGCTCAGGGTAACAGCACTCCCATGCTCTTCATTTGGGTTCCTGACTTACCACTCGCTATGCAGAACTAAAAATCTCCAGGATTTACTCCCAGCTGTGGTAATTATTTTTTTCATTTTGTGCCATTAATTTTACTTCTATTCCTCCATACATGAAACTTCACTTAGATTAATTTCCAGTCCCCCAATTATGTTTCACTGACATTTTTCACATCAAGATGTCCTGTCAGAAATTTTTCTTTAAGTATATAAGGTATGTTTCTATAAATAACTGACCTCACACTAATTTTCTAGTCTTTTTTTCTTTAACACATGGCAACGTATACTATCCAAAATTTAGGCCTGCATTGCTTTAAGTAGTTAGAAAGCTATATTTCATAACTGAGTTTTCAATAAATAAAGGAAAATTTCTAAGATAACATTTTACCAAAGGAAGAAAGAACCCATTTGAAGTCTTATAACAACCCCAACGCCACACATTTTGAAATGTTTCTTCTGCAAACACTATTAACAAGGGTGCAGAGAGATTATACATCTCTAAACATTCTAAAGGTGAAAAAGAGTTTTTAGAAGTTGAAACATAGCAGCTACACACCACTTTTATGATAAATGCATACCTTTACTTCATGTATAATCATATAAAATAACTTACAATTGTGTTAACATGCTGGCGTTCCTTTCTTTTAGCAGGACAAATTAGTATGCATTTATTTAACCTGTCATTACATCATACTGAACATCAGTCACTATGCAATTACAAAGGTAATGGTTACCATGTAATACTGACAAAGCCACTGTTTGGCTCTTGTAATTGGTAGTCACTAAAATGCATTTTCCATATGATGAATGAAGTAGCCAGCAAAGCAGTCAATGCTGCATGAGATTTGCCAGAACAAAGATTAGTTTTAGAGTCCTGCATGAGCTTGACCATACAATAGTGTGTCTGTTTCTTGTTTTTTCAGTTCTGTTACAAAACTCTATAGAGTGAGTTCAGCAGAGGAGAGCAATGAAGGGGAAAAAAGTATATTTGGGGGCAGAGAGGGGAGGAAAGGGGAGGAAAGAAACCCGAAGGATGAAATTTGCCATGTGGAAAGGTCAGTCCAAGAGCCACGTCAGTCTTAAATCACATTATATTCACTTAAACCCCTTCTCTTTCTGCAGCAACTCTGCAGTTCCTTGACAGAGCCAGGGACGCTAGGACCGAAGTGAGCCATTAGTAAGCTGCAGCTGATGCTACGTGCAGTCAGGATATCTTCCCACCGGTACACTTGTCTCTCTTCCAGACAGATGAAGACAGGCTACCTTTAACTGACAGTTAACCTTGGCTGTCTTCCTCCTGTCACCTCTTACGAATTTGCTCCTGCAAACAGAGAAATCCTCTTGGAATCAGTTACTTTAAGCATTTGTGAGGGCCATATTCATGCTTTTCACACATACAAGTTGATTCATTGAGGAAAAATTGTGATGCTTCAGGGAGTAATTTGGTCCTTTGTCTTGAATTACATGAACTTAATTAGTGAAAATTATTGAGGAAGCAATTTGAAGAGTAATTTGTGTAAAATTTTAGAAGTATTTAGGAATCTGATTTCTAATTCAAAGTATGCGTTGCAAGCTTAGTCAGATAAGTGTTATTTTTACGTAAAATCTATGGGAGTAAGGCACTTTGTGAAGTACCTCTTGCTGCTGTGTGTGCCATTGAGCCCAGCACCTGTGACCTGGTGCGTCATTACCAGCGAGGCACTCGGAGACCTTCTGTGGGGTTCCCCTCAGCTGCCCAACTGAACAGATTCATCAAGGCATCAGGACGCTGAAGGTTACAAAATAGGAGCATGCTGGAAGCATGGAAGCTGCCATGACAACAAGAGTGCTTCCTGCTCTTGTGCTGCAGTGCTGTAAAAGACTTCATACTCACCTCAAGGAGAAAAAGGCTAGGAACTGTATTGCTGAGTTGCCTGATGGCATCAATCACTCCTCACAGAGATGAGCTGTAAGCCATGGAGGCTACTCTTCTAATCCTCAGACTTTCCATAGTATAATACAGAGGACCAGTTCTAGTCCTAAAAGGATCAAAGGGGCAGAGATCAACTTTCCCCTGGCAGCAAGTTAAGCCTTCACTGGCTCTGTCAAACTGCAATCTGAGCTCTGTCCTTCGGGCCCCCGGCCACCCATAGCATTACCCCAATTAGGACCAAACTAAGTAACTAGGAAAAGAGAAACACCTCTCATATGTCCCCCCTCACAGAGCCAATGGAAGTGCCTGACTCTACAAGTTCTTTTTAATTGGCCTTTGCTTTCATGTCTCACACTTTGCAGAAAAGCAAAGAATATGAACAGCTTAGGGGAAGGAGGGAGTTTGGAAGATTAAAAGTCAGTGTTTGGATTTTGTCTAGAACTAGTCCATATGGAGAGGGCTTTTTGAATACATATTCAGTGGCATTTCAATATTATGTGTTAAGACTCCATACTTACATGCACACTGAAAACAGCGTGTCTTTAAACAGCACCAAACCTAAACTGTAAGATATTGGCAGTACCTCTTCTGAGCTATTTGCCTGAATTATTTCTGCAGTAAATCTCTAGAAATGTCCACTTAAACAGTAACAGTCATAAATATCTCATGGAAGCCATAAAATACAACAGAATTTTGGAAGTCATAATTTTAATGGATAAAACTGTGCTATAAAAGAAGGGCCTCTGGGACTGAGGCTAAAGTAAAATTTATCTAAGCGAGCTGTGATGCTAATCCGTCTGCAAGTGATAAATTATCTTATGTCCCAGGTGTGACATAATATCCAAAGGGTGCATGGTGATTAAGGACACAAAGGTATAGATGTGGCAGGGGTCCAAGAAAGCCCCAAGCAATTAGTGGTGACTGGAAATTGTCAACAATTGCTCTGAATGTTTGATAGTTTCCTCTGTGCTCGGGTTTGCCAAGGCACACATTCCCCAGTGTCTGTGGCTGGGTTCTGAGGCACGGTGGCAGAACCTGACTGGGCACTCGTGTGGCTCTGAGCAGGATGCTTGCAGTCTTTCCAACAAGGTACTGAGACACCCTTCCCAGACTCCTGCTGAAGTCAGAGGGTCAGGGCAACACTTAGGGGAAACAAAACAAAACAAAACAAAACAAAACAAAACAAAAAAAAGGAATGCTTATTTTAAAGTACGATAACTAGAAATATTTCTGTTTGGTCAGAAAGAGAAAAAAAACCACGCTTAAAAAAAAAAAGCCCTTTCCATTCTAAAGAAAACAAAAGTAATTCTTGGAAATGCTGAATTGCATTGTGGTATCGTTATAAACTGCTGTGATTCTGAGAGGTCTTTCAAAGAGGCCAGCAGAGTCCCCATAAATTTACAGCAATAAAATGTTTAGACAGCAGGCAATCAGGGCGTGTTGGACTGGATACCCAAATCAGTCCATATTGTTATACAAACTGATTATGTTTCAAACAGCAAAAATGGCGAGCTGTTAACGGCAGCAAGAGTGTTTACATAACTTGGTGTCACTGGAGAAATCAGAGACAAACTCCTTAGATTCCCTTATTTGCAGGGAAGATGAACAGGATCCAGATGAACAGCTCACACAGTGAAACCCCGAGCCCATGCACTGCAGGAGCCACACTGCTCCCAGAGCAGGCTGCCGCCTAGCCAGGCAGCCTGGGTGAAAGCTTCATCTGGCTGATGATACACTCATTTCTGGAAGAGGTTGACTGGATTATCAACATTATCCAGCAGGAGAGGAAGAGCAGAGATATTTGGGGTTGCTCTTGGCAGTTGAGAGCATGTGGTATGAAGAAGGATGATAGTTAGTGAATAAGATGAAGCCTTGGATTTGAAACTGGTACTCTGCTTCACACCCAAACCCACACTACCGTACACAGCCAGGTCCCACAGCAGCCCTGTGAACCCTTCCCTGTGCACCATGGCCCACAGGAGCCCACTCAGTGACACAGAATGCAAGCAGCACCTCAGTGCTCATCCCTGCTTTTCCCCGGAGCCATTGCCCACTTCTCCCCACTAACCCATAGCACGGGAGCAGGACAGCTGCAGAACTGCATGGGTGCATTGGCCCTTGCAGAGCATATTGCAAAGGGGACTGTCTAAAACTGGTCCTCACCACTTACATTCCCAAATCTACCTCTAAGATATATAAGAACTACCAGCTGTTTCTGGAACCCATGAGAAGGGAAAGCTTGAACAACAGCACAAAGGCGAGACATAACATATGATATTATGAACATAGAAAAGAGATAACATTACTTCACTATATGGCTAGATGGGAAGCTGAATTCCAAACCAAACTATGTCAGTTTTAACCCCTGTGACAAGGTATTTTTCACCCTTGCTAAAGGATTCAGAAATCCCAGCAGACTTAGGATAACACAGTCATACTGAAAGTCTCATTTGACCTTCGGGAGTTTCCCTCTAACTGCCCATGAGCCAGTCACACCTCACAGTCTAGCCTCTCCTCTCCTCAATCCCTGGGTGTCTTCAGACCCTGCCTTAGCCATATACAGGTGTGCTGACAGCCCAGTCAATGCCTGACCTACTGAAAATCTGGCAGCTCCTGTTCTTCATATGCTTCTCTATTTGCTTTTTACCTGAAGTAAGTTGGTCCCTATTTACACAGCAGAATGCTATATATCCAATTGAAAGGGTTTGGAGCTGTTTATCTGCCTTGCTGTATCTTCCCAAACCACTGCTAAGACCAGGGTTCTCATTTCCATGCAGTTACGCATGGGAGCTGTGTCCCTTCCCCATGGAAAATGTTACCTATTTCATTGTTCTTTGTCTTAGGTTGCAATGTAAGATACAATCAAAAGTATGTGTTCTATATACCATCTGGTAAAACCAGGTGGGGCAATATTCTTTATCTCTTCCATGACACATGCCTGGTAACTCCCTCCGGGACATATCTTCTGTTAACGGGCCATTTAACCTCACTGCATGGCTCATAAAATTACATCATCCCATTATGAGATGCTCAGCCTAGGGGGAGGAACCAAACATTCCTACCTGGATATAATCTGAAGTTTGGAACACCACAAGCAGCCCTTACTTGCTGGGTTCCCAGAGGACAAGAGCTGCACAACCACCACTGGACCTCCAGAGGAAGACCAGACCCTTCTACAGGATCACCACTTCAACAGAACCACATCTGTCACTTCAGGAGGACTGCAGCCACCATTTAATTGGACTGCTACCAACACCCTGACCAACAGGGTGTCAGGTTGTATTCCGACTCTGTCAGTGTTTCTGCACCATTGCCTTTATTTTTAATTCTCCTATTAAATTGTAGTTCTGATTTCGAGTCTCTCACTGTTTTGCTTTCAAACTAGTACACTCATACACAAATAAAATTACCTAAAGACCTAAAATTGCTAAATTACTAAGAGATAATTCTCACAAAATGGACTTAACTGACTGGTTTCTGTCCTCCTGGGCTTTGACATCCTTGTTGCTGCTGATTTCCAGTAACTTAATGGATTAATTCACCTCTGGAAAAATTACAAACATTTGAAAAGTTGTTACCCTGGGCTGCACGAAAGGACTTGTGACCAGCAGTTTGAGGAAGGTTTTTCTCACTCTCTGCTCTTGTGAGACTCCACCTGGAGTGCTGCATCCAGCTCTGGAGATGCAAACATAAGAATGTGGACCTGTTTGAGCATGCCCAGAGGAGAGCCATGAAGATGATCAGCAGGCTGGAGCACCTCTCCTGTGAGGACAGGCTGAGAGAGCTGAAGTTGTTCAGCTCAACTGAGGAGGAGAAGGCCTTGGGGAGACCTTTTAGCAGACTCACAGTACCTTTAAGGGCCTACACAAGAGCTGGAGAGGGAGGGCATATAGTGATAGGACAACAGAGAATGGCTTTAAACTGAAAGAAGGCAGATTTACTTTGGATATTAGGAAGAAATTCATCATTATGAGGATGATAAGACACTGTAACGGGCTGCCCACAGAAGGCTGTCCCATCCCTGGAAGTGTTCAAGGCCAGGTTTGATGGGGGTCTGAGAAACCAGGTCTAGTGCAAGGCGTCCTGTGCTACAGTGGGGGTGCTGGAACCAGATGATCTTTAAGGTCCCATCCAACTCAAACCATTCTATCATTTTTTGATTCTTATTCTATACCATACGTTTTAAAAAGTTAAACATAATGTTTCATTTCATTTATTTCAATCCAGGAGCTGAAATACTATGTGTAAACCTGAGTGAATGCGTTTTTGACAAATATAAAATTTATCTGCTTTGTAATGCAACTATGAGCTGATAGACTTGCTCCATTCGAAAGATGAAGGGAATATGTAGGCATTTCTAAAGTCTAAATATTTTTTTCAGTAGCTGTAAGACAAGCGAGTTTAGTTTGTCATTTCAGGATGCCAGTTTTATTTTGAAGTTTGGCTACAATGTTAATTAAAAGAGTTTAGGAGTTTAATTGCCCTAAAGCAGAGTGGGGTTCTTTTCTTTTTCCACTGAATAATTTCTTTGAGTTATTGAGGGGCTGGTTGGCTTTGGCCAGTGACAGTAAACTTGTGCTGTGACTCAAGTTCTGAGAAACTGGATTTGCCTTCCCCAGATCTAGTCTCTCCCAGTGACCTACACAGGAACTTTTCCTATGTCTCTCCTCCAGTTTCTTCTTGCATGGCTGGTCTGAGAGCTCCCTGGGGACAGGCACTGTTGTCAGACAGCTACTCATGCAGCTCCTGGCATGCTGGGGTTTCTGTTTACATACGTGCTGCTGCAGTGGTAGCACTTTAATAAATGTCTCCCCTCTCATATAAACGTTATTATAACTGGTGAGTATTGTAGAAAGTCCCACACCTGTCCTCTCCCAAGACTTTGAGAAAGAGAAGGGAAACACAAACCAGCTGCAACTGGAAACCACAAAAGGTTTAATCAGAGTTCATCTCTCAGATAGCTATACCAACCATGATATTATAACCAACATTTGAACCTACAATGGCAAACAGAGCTGACATCTGTGCCCAGGAGAGGCTGCTGACGTGTCATGCACACATGAGCCATGTGGGTGTTCCCTCAGATTCTCACACACTGGTTACAAAAGGCATGTATCAAATCCAGGCTGATACCACCTCCCTGCTTCTGTCATGTAAATGTAGCAGGTGGCTGTCGTGGTTGGGTACGTAAGGTTTGGATGTCTTCAGTCCTCCAAAATTAGCCATGAGGCTTCACTAAAAGACTTCCTGAACTGTAACATAAAAATAAAATGTCATGCATATGCTATACAAAAAAGGAAACAAAAGAAAGGCTGTAGTTATAAATGTAATATGAGCTTACTGAGGCTGCCACGAACATCACCGCTGTAAGTTTTAATGTGCTTTGAAATAGAAACCATTAGCATCTCAGGTATAACAGTTCTAAATACACTGTGATTTTTAATCTTATCACAGAGACTGTGGTATAAATCATTTATGTATTTTAGCACGTTTTAGGGGCAGTGGAAGAAGGAATGCAACGGTCCTGCTCTCTGCCACAATCCCCGTTGCTACCATGACCCCCACAAACACCATGTGACAGAAAGGGACATAAATGGGGCAGAAGAATCCAGTCCAAGCAATTTTCACTCCTTTTTTTTATTTTTATTTTCACAGCCCATGAGCCATCTCTCCTCCCAGTGCTCAAGCACTGGCAACAGGGTCAACAAGTGGGACACAAGCAGTTCAGGGGTCCCTTTCTTCTTGAGACCTCCGCAACTGCCCTTAGTATTTCAGTAAGCTGGATTATGCAGTCAGAGGTCTGTGTTTCAGTGCAAAGGGTACTCCTGATCCCCGTGGTCCACTCTGCTGCTTTTGACAAAAGAGAGGAACAGAACAATCTGTCAGGCAGATCCAAAAATGTCCCAGGTCTGATTCAAACTGGTATACTCACCGCTAAGAATCAGACTTCAAATCTGGTCCAGAACTGTGGACTGCGAAAAATGTGGTGTGATGATTTGGAGGAATGACTGTCCTGAAACCAGAACTCCCATTCAAATCCCACCTAGAAGATAAGGTATCCAGAGCATGGAACATGTCTTTTATTTGGCTACAAGACCCCAGGCAAACTTATTAAAAAGCATGGAAAAAAGATAACTGGTTGTGAGCTCTGCCATACCTATTTATTGAAGCTCAAATTTGGAACCTTTGTCAGAGAAAGTCAGGTTAGTGAGTAATATTACATATCCTACATCATGAAAAACAGTGAAATGAGAAAACTTTGGTGGGTTAGCAGGGAACAGCTGCCACAAGAAAGAGGAGAGATACTGTTCTTCCATATTTTTCCTGTGTTGGACATAAGCAACATTTCTCAGAGGTGGCTTAACACGATGAGGTTTTTCTGCAAAAACTCACTGAGTTTTCAGGTTCAGCTTTCTCCAGAAACTCTCCCCATTTACTATTTGTGAACCCTTTGTCCACTTCTGCCATCACCATTCCCCACAGCTCATCACCATGATGCCATTAGGCTGATCTCCATCAAATCTCCTTCCCTTTCCCCAGCACAATTACAGACTTTATTCCACAGGCTCCTTTCTCATCTCCTCCAAACACAGATGCCAGTTCCTTTCTCTTCTGTCCTTTCCACCCCTCACACCCACTCTTCAGTTGCTTTGCCTCTCCTGCTCTGCTCTGAATTTGGATTCCTCCCTTCAGCTGATGTCTGCAATTCCTAGGTCCTCTCCAAAAAGATTTCAGAGAACGACTATGGCTTCATTCTGCTTTCTTCCTTGATCATGTCCCTCGGATACCTGTATCTCCCTCTCTGCCCATCTGTGTCCCTTTCCCCTCCTGTCCTCAGGACAGCCATAATGGGCATGTTCTCTCCTGTGTGGGATATGCCCCTGTGCTTTATCCTCCATGCAGCACTGCCTTGGGCTACTCCTTGTCTGCAGCCTCCTTCCACCTGCCCATCTTCCAGGTACTCTCACGCCTTCCACCTTCTGGCTTCTGGTTCTCTTTCATCCTCTCCAGGCATCCCATTAAAGATACAAACAGGATTCTAGAGGCTGATTTCCTTCTGTGATTTCCTATAGTCCTCTGGCCCTGATTTAAATTCCACAATCACCGAGAGCAGCTGACCTACAACTTCTGCACTTTATCAGTCAGGACGCAAGCTCGGGTGCCTTTGAACAGTGTGATTTCCAAGAGAAGTCATTGTTCAGCTCTCCAATTCAGTGCTGTTTGTCTTGGTATGTGATAGCTAAAGACTATTTGGTACTAGTACATTGCAACTATTTTGTTTCGTGATGTTGCAGTCAGTGGTGTCACGTAACCACAGAGAGGGAAGCAGTGCAGCACGCAGTGAGTTCAGCACTCGTACAGGTAAGTTGTGGGCCTGCTACACGTTGCATTAACTGCGCCTATCTGACAACTCTGAACAAGGTCTAAGGCAAAAATATACTCTTCCCAGATGAATTATTTCTGTAATTTGTTAAACTGCATGTGCACATAAATCTGGAAAAGCAAGAATACCTGAATTTAAAGACTTGAACAGAAGATTGCAAGGCAAAAAAAAGGTAAAGTTGTCATGTGTAATGAAGATAAAGTACCTTTGCAATAAATTTAATTATGCAATAAAGTGCCAGTGTGGTGCACAAGGAATTTGCTCAAGGTTCCCGATGTAGGCTTTCATTCATTTCATCTTGCATTCTTGAGCATTAGCAGCCAGACTTATGAGAGAAAAGATTAAGGTATGTATATTACCTCCCTTCATTATTTGTCTTTTTAAAGTGTACCAGAGACAATATCTATGATTTGGCTAAGGCAAACTCTGCAATTTAAGAATTCAGAAGCGGAGAAGAATTTATTTGAAGTATTTATTTGGTTTCTGCATAACATATTCAAATATAACATTTCAGTTTCTTCAGATAAAAGTATCAGTGGTTTATTCCACTGTTTGCACACTTTTCCACAAACACATGGACCCATGTCTTTTGTACTCTGGTTCAGTAATACAGATGTAGATCTACCAGATAATTTACCTGCGTGACAAATATGACTGTAAACTTGGTGATAATTCTTCTGTTTCCTGTGTATTGAGTCAGCTGCCATGAACATGGTATTTGGGAAATGGCCATGCAGCATGTACAGAAATGAGATCATAACTGAAATGGACATGATTTTCCCTGTTTGTGTGATTTTTAACCACAAGATAACAATAGGCCTGTATACATTTTTTTGGTAGGATGACTAACATTTTATGTTGATGTATCATAGAATCACAGAATCACAGAGTAGTTTGGGTTGGCAAGGGCTTTTAAAGGTCATCTAGTCCAACACCCCTGAAACAAGCAGGCTGCTATAAGGTCTCCCTGGAACCTTCTCTTCGCCAGGCTGATCTCCCAGAAAATTCATCCCACTTTTCCTTAGGACCATTTGTAAATATTCCCCTGAGATGGCAGAAGTAGTCTCAGTACCTTCCTTGACACGGTCCCTTGAGTTGCAGCCCCTTCTGTTGCCTGTCATGTTGGGCATTCCAGAAGGCAATCAGGTGGTCTATGGGCATCCCACATTTTGTTCTGCGTTTGGCCTGCAAACTGGTGGTGTTCTGCTGTACAATCTTGTGGCTTGCTGTATACAGATTTGGGCTTGGCTTGTACTCACTGTGGTCTAAAGTCATGTAGGAAGGATTAGAACTAGAGTCTCAAGTCGGAAGATGGTTTAGGGCCCTGTGGAAGGTTTCTCATGGAAGGGGAATAAGCTGTCCAACACAATCATCTCTAAAAAAGGGATTACCTGCTTTCATTTACCACTGAAACGAATCCAAGCATCTCTGAGATGTTTTTGTGGCTAATGTACAGCTGGTATTGTGAGAAATACTGTAAATTGTGGTCAAATCCCCTTCTCAGTGATGCCCTTGTAAGGCTCAAATAACTACTTTTTGCTGAAGGAATAATCAAGTTTTACACTGTGATAACTGAGTGCAGAATTTACCCCAGTGGTTGAATGTCTTCATCCCAATGAAGAAAATAAATATAGTCAAAGAAAAGCAGTAAATGAGTATTCCTCAGAGGTACACTAATTTCTATTTGTTAAAACTGTCCTTCATATTAAGTCATAATTTTGGTCCTTATCTGACACTGGCCAAAGGCAGTAAAGCAGGTAAAATGTGCTGACTTTCAAGCTGATACCCCTGAGATTGTAATGCTCATAGTGAAGACCTTTGAGGAGCTTCTCCCTGTGCTCCAGAGCAACAGAAACCTGGACTGAGCACTGAAGGTCAAAGAGACTGCATGCCTGTGGGAGGCAGCCAGGTCTGCAAGTAAGGCAGGATCAGAGGAAGACCCTGGAGGCTGCGGGCAGGGCAGTGGCACGGACCAGTTCTGCTTCCTATCTGCAACTGGGAGTGATTTGTTTATGTTCATGGTAAGTTCAGCATGGCATTACTTGTCCCCTTTAGAAAGCCTGTATATGCTCTGTAGTCTCTTTCCAAGGTCCCATCTTCTGGGCACCTGGGAAGGTGTTTGCTGCAAAAACGTGCTGAAACCAATGCCGTTTTTGTTTTTGTATTGGACATAGTATTTGACCGTATAGCAAGGAAAACCCTATGACATGCAGGATGTTTGGCAGCTCTTACAGCAGTGTGTGGAAGTTGGGAGCTACACTAAACTGAACATCCAGGCTCTGTGGGTCCATGTTTTGATGCACAGCTGGGATCAGGTTCTCCTGGGCCCATATAAAAAGAAGTTATGCCTCTCTGCTTTTACCTTTGTTGCACATAGAAACTATCCTTCTCTCGAGGTATCCTGCTGAGTGTGTTCAGAAAAAAATTGCATCTAAAACTAGCATCAGGGTAGGATTTTGGCAATGTTATGTTTCCTGCAGAGCATGACTCACAGCGTGAGAATCATTCAGCTTTCCGTGTCCAGCCTCTGAAACTCATTGACAAAGACCTGTGAACCATAAATGTCTGTACAGTTTGGGAGATGTGGAGCTTTATAGAGCCATAGATGGGACTTTTGGATGGCTGTGCACCAACACCTGAAAAAGAGTTTGCAGTCAATAATAGCATGGTTCCTGTGTCCCCGCATCACTAAAAACTATTAGTGTGAGATGTAACCCAGGAGTTATATCTTCCATAGTGGAATACACAACTCAGGTATTGTGGAAGCTAGAGATTGGAGTGGGTAGGGTATGCAACTTTCAAGAGTATGTAAAAATATCTAAAGGCTTACTTATACTCTATATCAAGAAAAAAATTATATATATATATATAAAAGGTATCCATTCCCCTGTTTTAAGCTCTTCCTACTCTGGATGTCATATACCTCTCTCTCTTCAGCTGACAACATAGATTTTTAGACAAATTTAATAGTCCTTTTGCATTCCTACCTATTTCCCAAAGGTGGACTTGACCCTTGTGGAGACGAGGTACACAGCACTATACTGCTTGCTGTGCAGGCATGTTTCCTGTGTAAGCAACATATTTACTTGAGACCACGCATGCTTTAAGATTCATCACAGGACTGCTAAGATCAGAGATAAAGCTTGCACACCATGCTGTTTGCAAAACATCTCAGGGTGACTAGAAATGTGCTGGAACAGCCATATTATACCCTACGGAGCCACAAGATTTGCTTCTAGGGAGTTAGCTCTTCTTGGAAAAAGAACTTGCACTGACCATTGTGTAGTAAATTACACATTCTTTCCAGCGTCAACCTCATACTTTGGTTTTCCCTTGACACCTCTGATAATTTCACAGGCCGTGACCTGTTTGTGTATCTCATGTAGAGGACCAGTTTTATTACAGATGTTAAAATGGCATCATACTGACTAGGAAGTTTAGACACGTGCTCTGAAATCAGCCTTTACAACTTATCTATGTACCTGCTTTATTCAGTGTGCACATCCTCGCAGCATGAGGCCAGGGACACTTGTGGGACAGCACAGCAAAATGCTCAGCAACCAGCACAAAACAGTCCCTGCCATTTTGCCAAAAGATCCTACCATTTTGCTGGACCATCCTTTCAAAAACCTTCACAACCTTAACCAAAGTCTGCTGGGAATCTCTTCAAGGTTTTGCATCAGAACACCTCAATCTGATTGTGATTAATTGTGTATAGGTGAATGTGCAGTATGGGACCTTTGAGAAAAGTCAAGGTACCATAAAAGAACATTCCTATCTATTAGGTAGTAGGCAGAATCAGTGAACTGACTGAATTCCAAGGAGTTGCAGTAAAGCGTGATTATATTCACAGGCATGTTTCATGGCTCTGTGTTTCCATACTAGGTTTAAGGAGGAAAAAATGCAGTGTATGAATCCAAACATTTATAATTCAGAGAAATGTCTTTTCAAAATTCCCTGTCAGAAAATTGGCAAAATTCTGCCTGTATGGACTTTTTGTATATAACAAAGTGCAATAACATGAAATGTTGCCTTAGGAGCGGAGAGACAAGTTCCATGAAATCTCTCTGCAGAAATATAGGTATTTGCTCAGAAATCCACTGAATAGATCCCTTTGGAGCTTTAGTCTTTTTCTTTTTGTCCTGCTTGACTTGAACACCTACTCCCAGTTACTGAGAGAGTGTTACCATATTGCTTTTACATTAGTTTGCATCATGAAAAAAGGAAACATAGTTTTGATGAATTCAGAACATATTTTGCGAGGAAAATTCTTCTCCTTCCCCTTCATGCTGAGAGCACATGTTGAGTTTTGAGGGTGTTTGAATGGCTTTAATGGACCTGATGTTAAGGCAGAATTAGAGTTTATATATAGCAACTTGGAGCAGCCAGGGAAAGCAGCACATGTGCACTGGAGGGACAAGGACAGAGGTACCCAGGAAGCATCATAAATTAACATAGTGCCATGACATATGGAAAAAAGGCACCTTACTAAGGAACCAAATTGCTATTGCAATGAATGTTTATTTTTAGAGTTGCAAAAGGTATGTTTTAGAGGCTATTAGACAAAAAAAAAAGAAAAGAAGGGGGGCATTTCGTTCAGCATCTAACCACATGCTTCTGCCTGCAATGCAGGGAAACAAGGAGAGCATTGGATTTCACAGATAGCACCACAGACAGCTATTAAGGCCTAATCCAGTGTCACATTTCTGCTTAGTGCTGGCTAACTACCAGCCCAATTTGCTGGCTTCTCTCTCCCTGTGTTTCTTCATTGTTTCAAGCCATGCAGAGACTTATCCTAATAATGGGTCAACCCTCAGCCAAATGTGTTCAATTGAAGGCCACCATGGGAGAATGGCAGGATATTGTCTTTCCAACAGCAAGTGAATTTCAGGCAGCTTAAGGCAGTATCCATTTCACTATAATGCTGGTTTATGTTACAGCCCTTTTCAAAGTTCTAATTGCCCTGTACCGCTGACATTTATAGACATCCCCGACTTTAAATGAAAACACAACACTGAGGTCAGGAGGAGGTTCTGGGACAGCAAAGATCCCAGGTGAGGCCAAAGGAGGAAATTACTTCAAAACTTCCAAATGCCAAACATGTTGTGGTGGGGGAGGAGAAAAGAGAGAAGAAAACACAGAGGTGAGGGACGCCCTATTCACAGCTTGAAAGGTATGGATGGATGCCTAATAGTGACTCTCACTTATCCACACATTCAACGCCTGGAGCACAGCTAATCCTCTCTCTCCTCAGTTTCTCTCCCTTAGGTATAAACATTTTAAAGTATTTATTCATCTGGATGTTTGTGACTCTATTTTGGCCCAGCTCCTCATCTGTGTTACTTTGGGTGAGCTCCAGCAAAGTCAGTGACTTTATGCCAGCTGGGAAACTGGTCTCATTGGAGAGAGAAAGTGCTCTGCCTATTGCAGAGAGAAAACTCACAGAGCTTCCTTCTTCTGTCCAGGCATCCTCATCTGAGGGAAACTGATTTAGCAGCAGTGATGGTAGGAAATATTGCTACACAGGCTGGTCCTTGCTCTCCAATGTACTGCACAACCTGTCAGCCACAATGTGGGGTAAAATCTGAGTTAAAGGGGCAAGGTGAAGAAACAAGGCATGTCTCTCACTCATGCAAAGTTCTGTCTGTTCAAGTGGTAGACACTGCTTGCTTTATATTACTCCTGTGGTGTAAAT
Source organism: Gymnorhina tibicen (assembly GCA_013399875.1). Classification (NCBI taxonomy): domain Eukaryota; kingdom Metazoa; phylum Chordata; class Aves; order Passeriformes; family Artamidae; genus Gymnorhina; species Gymnorhina tibicen. The sequence goes on from VXAZ01001543.1 coordinate 173,058, forward strand.
GGCTCAATTTTCCAGGTTAAAAGTGTCTTGCAAGAACAAAAGAGAAGGGATTCTACTGTGGTTTTGTGGACTGTTATTTGTTCCCTTCTTTCTACAACTGTTCTTACACATTTCTAAGGGGATTGAAGCCTGGCTTGTGCTCCCAGCCTGTTTGGCATCCTTGGGGCCAAGGCAGGCACATCAGTGTGGCAGAAATCAGGGACACTACTCAGGAACACAGTTTCTTTGTTCAGCCTCCTGAAAAGATGTCTATACCTTCAAGGCATCACCCCATCCTACACAAGGGAAACTTGCATCCATGAGAAGTGGTGGGGAAGAAACTCTGCAGAGCTACAGCCTTGGTAGCCAGTGAGAATATACTAAAAATGTGTTTAAAACTTTCAAGTTTGTGAATTCAAATGCAGTGAAGTCGGTATATAATTCTTTATTTCTGCAATTACAGGCGATATTACTAATGGATATTTATAATGCTTTTATATGGCAGTAAAAAATGTCTTCTAAACATAGTCAGCTGTGTGCTGATTTTCAAGTCCTGTGGTTTATCCTGTCCATAGATACTCTTCTACACCTTTTCTGGTGTCTGGCAAACTATCTAGTGGACATGTGCCAGCCATTATGCAAGATATTCAATTGCTGTATGGTGACAGGTTAGAGTATTCAGAGCAGTTATTTAGGTTGCTAATGATGATAATGATCCAAATCAATCTCCAGTGCCTTTTCATAGGAGATGAGTGACAAAACACTTTTGAAAATCCTGTGATAAATATCTTAATGTGTTTGATTCAGTTTCTCATACACTGATACTTAGTGTCACTCCAGATACCTTACCATGAGGATATCCAGAGAGGATATCTGCTATAGAGGACTGGCAGATAAGAATAGGACCTTCAAGAGAATCAGACATTTCTGGACCACAGCATGAATATCTTTATGATAAGGGCAGAGGAAAAGCGCGGATGCTCTCATATATTTAGGAGAATTGAGCCCTGGATGTCTGACAATGCCTATACGTCTGACCGCTCCTGATCATAGTAAGTTTAAATTCAAAATTATCAAACCAAGGGCAATTTCTGATAAAGAAATAAGGCCTGCAGTGTGCAGGAAGTTCACTTACTTTTATTCTTTGTGGTAAAGAAGCATTGCTGCCACATAGTCAGCCAGTAAAATTCAGAGGAGTCTAATCACTTTAGTGGGAAGATTTTAATGTGCCATGCTTAAGCAAAGGGCATGGCAAGATCCCTCTTCCTGGGATGGTTGCAACTACACAGAATCAAAGAATCGAGTATCGTTAGACTTGTCACGAGAATAGACAATGAGGAGAAACTCAAATCCTTCTGACTTGGTGTTTGTCTCAATTTTGAAAATGCAGTTCAAGCTTTAAACAGCCTGTTAATACAGTGAAGTTTCAGACCTCAGTGAATTTTAGGACCTTGTAAAGTTAACCTGGACCTAAAGCAGTCATTTCTCCCTAAGTTTGTGTCCGTTTCTATCTCCAGGCACCGACATAAGATACTGAAGTTCCTGTTTACAGAGAGGACAGTGGAGTCCCATGGTACTGGTGTGTTACTTTGTACGCTGGAATATAGGTGTGGAAGTGATTCTCGAGCAGAATGCACAGGACAGTCCTCCTCCTTCACTCCTGCAACTGCTCCTCACTTACAGAGCTGAGACTTAAAACCTTTCTCTTCTTTTAGCATCCCACTCTTGTGTCAGGGTTAGTCAAGTAACATTTGTGCTGTGTTAAGCTCTCGGCGGCTTTTCTGCTGATACCCTGGGAGGCCTGGGCGGCAGCAATCTTGTCCAGTTTCACTTTCTGCCTAATCCATCCTTGTCCTACACAGCATGGGAGACTCCAGAGCCGGAGAGAGGAAAAGGAGAGGGAAATCTCTTTCAAATGCATTCATGCAGCATCCCATCTTTGACTTTTTTCCCAGAACTATGACAAACTGAGTGTCTGTTATCAGTAGATCCAATGATTACAAACAAATTCATCTACTATTTTATTTTTGTCAGAGACTATATTTCAATCAAAAATTGTCCAACTCCAGTTTATTACCAGAGTATAAATAACATTTTCTATCTCCTCTTTCTCCTCTTGATTTCTACCAAGTGCCAATATTGTCTTAGGAGGAAAAATGTTATTCTGCTAATGTGATGTGCCACTTCCCTTAAGCCCTTGGTAGATTTTATTTGAAGCTTTTATTCCATTCTGATTCTAGTTGCTCACAAAAAACAGGTCTCTTCAAAAATAAGTTTAACTTTAAAATATTTATGAATGGGAAGCCTATTTCAAATACAGCTCCTTGTTTTTACACTATCATTTCTGAGCAGAAACTCTGATCTATGTTGCCACTGTTTTCAGATTTCATCTTGTTAAAGAGAGTATTTGGTATGCAGCACAATGTTCAGCCAACACTTCATTACATTTTGGGATCCAATTACTCATGCAGGGTTTTGGTTGTGTTTTTTGTAACTCAGTGTAAGTTTCCTTTTCCTGGTGAGGTTTTATTTTAATTCCCTTCAGTCTGCAATGTCCTGCAAGTATTTAGTGTTATTTTTTAAATTGTGGTGGAGATACGGAATAATTATTTCCTTTTTAACAAATCTGGAAAAGAACCAAATCCGAATGAAATGCATCTCCAAGATTTTTGAGTGAAAGCAACATTAAAGGATATCTAATTAGACCTACAGTAATAACATCACCACCCTTGTTACGGGACACATATATATATAAAAGCTTGTGATCTGCTGAGTTAGGAAGTTAGCAAGCTGGAGGGTCTACCACAATTTCTGAGTGCCCAATCAGCTACACCACATATTACACACACCATGGAAATTATAACCTACTCTATAGCTTTTGTGTAATCAATTTGGAATGACCAGATTTGGTCTCAAAACAAGACTTCCAGGATGCAAAAACCACAGATGTGAACAAAACCACAACTCCCTATATGCAAACTATCACATTTTTATGTAGTACAGTGAATCTAAAGAATTTAAAACAAGAGGCAGAAAATCTGAAATGCTAGCAAACTAGTTGAGCTGTTTGCCTGTGACCACAGAAAGTGACTCTGAATGTCCTATACAGCCTGCAACTTTTTAAAGAACATTTAATGTGTACACAGGAATTGCCATCTATGAATGCGGGCATATAGCCTCACCAAATCTTAACGTAGCATCTCTCCTGCTTGTAGTTGCTCGGCTCCTGAATTCCAACACAATCTTTAAATGATAAACTTCCTTACTCTTTGAAACATTGATCTGTGCCTTGGAATTTGAAGCAACGTCTGTTCGTAAGAATTTCAATTATTTTGCTCAGCACTGATCTAAATTGTTGGGGTTTGGGTATGGAGTTTGTTTTTAGTTTCTCCCCTTTACTGCATCCATTTGTCATTTTATGCAAGTTTTGATGTTTTTATTGATCTTGGCAAAAGCCAGAAAATTTAATATCTTTAATAAGAAAGTCTAGACATTCTGGAATAGCCCAAGGCTGCCAAGCTGGCATTATGGACCAGTTCTATTCAAACAGAAGTACAAGGCAGCATCTTAATTTGTAAAAGTCCCATCTATTTATCCCCTTCTCTGTTGCCTTATCCCATTTGTTATGAATATGGTGAAGTTAATGAAGTAAAAAAGAACACCAGAGGATAAATTTATCCCAGGTATTGCAAAGTCTGCTTTCAAAATATATTCTGGACTGACTCTATTTCTGTTTAACACTCCTGTCATTCCAGTGATGGGAATGTGGCAGTAAGCTCTGGTGGGCTTGTGGTAACAAACTGACAGGGCAGCAAACTGATAAACTATTCTAGATAGTTGAATAAAAGTGTGTCTGCCCATATTCTTGGTTCTTCAGGCATAAGTAGGAATTTTGTCACTTTCCCCTCTAGCACACATTAAGCATAGACACAATGATGCCTGCCTGTGGTGATTCTATACTGTAAGAATAGGGACAATGCTCGCTTTGGAAGAGGTGTATTTCTTTACAGCAACTGGCCCCCACATTTTTGAGGCCAAATTTTCAATACTAAAAATTCAGCCAGTTCACATCACCCTAACAGTAACTGTGATTTTTAGGCCAGTATGTGCTGTCATAAATATTCTAAGTTTCTTAAGACCATAAAACTCCAGTCATTTGACACAGCATGTATCAGTCCCTGAGCTGCCCATTTTTTCTTCCTTTTACAGCCATTTAGGAGGAAAAGAAAATGTTTACCATTACTTTTTTTTTTACGATACTCTTTAAAATTGCCCAAATCCCTCCTGCAAGGAGGGACAAGAGTACACAGAAACTAGCTGGAAGTTGTCTCAATTTTATTGTTCAAATCTTACCCACAGAGGCAGCTGGGGTGAGGATCCTGGAAGGGAAATGCTTTTAAGACAGAGGTAGCTGAAGCTCTGATCTGAATGGAGAGGCTGCATAACGGCGTGGCCACAGCTGCTTGATGTAATACAGGGGCACATAGTGCCCTGACTGATGGCTCAGAGAACTAAGGCTGTCTCCTCTCACCTCTGTGATGAATCCATGCTTGCAAGTTATGGCTGCTTTAGATCAGAGGAATAAAAGATAGGGAGCTGTAAGTGTCTGGTTAGAGAAGTAGCTGAGTAACCTGAATCAGCTTGCAACACAGGCATGTCTGTTTCGACACACAATAGCACAGTATGTATCAATCTTTTCTAAGCTCCAGGAAAATGTTCTGCTTTCTGTTGAGCCCAGTGAAACAGACCTGGATTCTCTGCAACCCTCTTCTTATCACTGAAGTATTTAAACACCTTACCTCTTATCTCCATCATGTTGTGAATCAAAATGACTGAGTGAATGCTCTGAAAATTTAAGCCATTAGTCTGGAGCTATCAAAAAATATTTGCAGATAGAGCCAATAAGGAAACAGTTTTACTGCTTTGTAGGAAAACAAGATGAGGGGAAGGGCACAAGATTTCCTTTAGTGTTTGATCAATACTGGGCCAAATAATGGTTAAGCCCAAGTCATCTCTTTCTCTATCCTGCAGCTTTTTTATAGAAATCAACACATTTCCTGAGCATTAGCAGGAGTTTCTGATGGTTCACTGTTCTCAGACAAAAACAATTGCCCAAGGTTGGGAGCCCAATGGTCCTGTCCTTGGGGCAGAACTGTCAAGAATTAAGAGAATTTGCAGAACACTTCTTTGTTTTACTGAAAGTGTCTCAAATTCATTGTATTTTCAAGAAAACAAATGCACACATTACACAGAGAGGTTCTGCCATCAGCAAGATATTGACCGGATACATTCATGGTAAAGAACAAAAGCATAAATATAAACAAGATCCTGACAAGGAAAGATATTTAAACATTTTGAAGAATGTGTTCAGAGTAAAACATCTACATAATCACTTGGTCAAAGTGCATTCAAAATACAGAACTAATCTCTAATTTTTCTGGAGGTGAAGTTGAACAATGTGGTTCTGTATCAATCACACAGCTTAATACCAGTACAAAACCTCTGTCAGATGAGAACAGAAGTTCCACCCACAGAAATTATCAAGTCCAGAATACAGTTTTAGCATTATGTGTATGGACAAACTTGTCTACACATATATTTTCTAAATGTGCTTTCATTGCTTCCTAAGCTCTTGCAAGGCATAAGAAATCAACACAGCCAAATAGCCCACCACAGCATGTTTCCTTATCAAACAGAATGTGTTTATCAAATAGAAACATATTTAAGAACTGCAGTGTAGCTTCACACAGCTTAAGCAGATGTATTATTTAGTGGTGAATTTCGTGGGTGAGCTGGTGGGGACCTAAGAAGGTCCTAAAGTTCCTCTTGTACCAGAACCCTGAGTGGTGTTTCCCAGAGCAGCAGCTATGGCACTGACCAGCTTATTTGCTCCCATCATATCTGTGCCGAGCACTGTCATGCCTCCTCTTTGCCCAGACAATTCCTTTTACCGTGAGTGAAGACCACTCTGGTATAATTTTCAGTCTACAAAAAGAAGTGCTTTAAGGAGATGGCCCGCATGTAACCCGTAAATTTTGAAGGTTTTGTATCATGGGTAGCATCTATTCATTGTGGGTGGGAAGGGAGGGAGGAATCTGAATTGTAGCAGCACCAGCTCAATTACACCTTATGTGAACTACCCTTCTATGGAAATATATGTGGAAAGATGTGAAGGCAATACATGCCACCTTGTCTGTGCCTGGAAACAGCTGTGCTTTCACTCATCCCCCCTAACTTTAGACATCTGCATATGACAGTGAACTTCTCTCTCTTTCCACCAACAGGAAAAGAAATTTAGCAAGTCTCTGCCCATAACTTAAGCAGCATTGCCAACAATCTGAAATGGGTGAGATGATTCTAACTTTCTGTGATGACCTGTCACGGTCCATCTCCACTTAAATGTCTACAAACGGCTTCAGTAATGAGACATTTTAATCATTGAAATTGCCCTTGCCCAGCCCAAGATTACACACTGCTATGTACCCATTTGTTCCTGATGGTCAGTGCTGAGAATGAGCCTAGAAGGTAGCCTTGCATGGCACTTCATGATCATATACCTTGGACATGTATCCTAGTTTTCACACTGACACAGTAGCTAATTATAAAAACAAATTGTAAGCCTATCTGTTTGTCCTTGCCTGTTGCCAAGTAATGTTTAGTTTGATGTAGGACAATAGTATCAAAATGCCTGAACCAAGGTTGATATATAATAAGAGAATGATGCTGAGAGAAAACAATTACAGTAAGTAACTTTCCTCATAAGGAAAAGAATCTGAAAGCTATAAACTGTTCTACAATTTTACAAGTTTTTTTAATTTAGCCTTAGCTGGTAAGTCAGAGGATAAATTTCACTTCATGTATTAAAGTTATGACTATCATTTCAGCTTCTTCAATATTTGTAACAAATGAAGAAATATGTAACTCTCTTTATTGACTTACAAAAACTCAATAATTTCTTGAGGGCTATACGTCCAACCCTGAACAATCAGGTGAACATTTTTTTAATAAAAATCACAAAGAAGTGAATATGGTTATAAACTATCCATGCACAGTTTGAATCCATGATTCCAGAGCTGTCTTCTTACTTTGTGACTTTGATCCAGCCAATGTCTACATCTATGCATAATTTTATGTATTCTGACCTTTGTGTTGTCAGTGAAAAAGATGCAGCCAATGCATAACCAACTGCAGATTCACATCCTAATCACGATCACAACCAAACAGATATCATCTTTTCACCTTCATATCTTTTTTCAAGTTGTGATAACCTGACTAAAATTAACACACTTCCTAAGGCACTGGGAAGCAAAACAAAAATGAAGCCTAGCTCAGAATATTTTTTTTTTCTCCTTAGGATTTCTGAATAAAGCTGAATCCACAAGTTCCAAGATTTCTGAGACTTTTTCCTAGTTTGGCCATTTATTTTTAGATGTGTTATGTTCAGGTTTATATCCTATACAGAAAAGTTTTTAAATTGAGCCTCTTAAAGTATGGGAGACTTGAGATGGCATTTCTATTAATGCTGCTCCACTACTGGCAAGTTCGTAATGTGCAATCTTTTGCTTCTTAAATTCTACTTGGTTGCCAAAACCCAGACAAAGATAGGAATAAGCTGTTCATAGGTAAAACTCCTAAATCCCCGTTCAGTTGACAATATCATATTCTTTTGGAAGTCCTAAGAATTGTGGATCCTTTTTATTTCCCTTTCTCGGCAGACAAATGTCTGTGGCTGAGACTCAAGTCACTGTGAAACACAGAGGAGAAAAAGAAGTGCCATTGTCCATGTACCATAAATGTTAGACAATACAAGTAGATCTGTTTTGTTGAAAGATTGATAACAATATCAAGGTTCTGAGTGCCTATTCATTTCTAACAGAGATGCGCCATGGCTTCAAAACATGCAAACATACAAACAAACAAACACAAAAAGCAGGAAAGCAATTATTTTCTTCATTCTCTCCAATTCATAATTGTTCCAACTCCTTATGTCTTGGTCTTTCCACCCAATCTTCTGGAGGCAGTTTTGTTCCTCCTGACCCTTCATCACTTTTTCTGGATGTCTCTTCTCTGCCTGTAAAGAGAGGCTTTTGATTTATCAGCTAAGTCCCTGATGAGAATGAAAATACTTTTCCTTTTGTGGTGGAGAAAGAGTGCCTGCAAAGGCTTGGCCTGCCCTGAAAACTCTCTGTATTTATTAACTTGCCTGAAATATTTGTTTTGGGATATCAGCCATTAATCTCAATCAATGTTGAATTTTTTATAGGAGACCTCTGGAAAACAGTTTTCTATTAGAACTGTTCTAGTTTTATAGCAAAATGCTTAATTTTCGTATAGAAAAATCTGAAGCAAAATAGCTGATATATTGCCATATTTTGCTAACATTGTATATTATTGGACTTTGTTTAATCACATCTTTAATTTAAATGAAAATCTGGCTCCTCACTGTGACCAGAAGAAAAAATACTTTCACCTCCATCATGTTGTGTCCAAAGACACAATAGCAGGTTCAGGAGACAGTATGGTCTATTTCTGGGTAGCAGATGCTCTGTAGTGTAATCATTATTCATTGGCTGCAGGGATTTTCAGGCAGACTGCCAAAAAGCCCATGTGCCTCTGCTTATTGCCACATTTCTTAAAGGTAGTTTTTTAATTGGGAAAGGGAGAGATCATGTGTGATTTCCTATACAGTTCTTGACAAGTAGTATTTTACATTAAGTGCTATGCCATTTTTTCACATGCAGGAAGCTTTGGAGAATGTGATCTACCTCTCCAACAAGCAGACATTAAACTATAAAGCTCCATAGAACACAACTGTTCATGAGAAGAGAGGAAAACTGGGAAATTATTAATATTAGGCTGTAGTTCAGGCCCTTAGATAAGTGTATGCAAAATGCACATCTCCACCTTAAAGAGCAAGTGATAGGTTCGTGAATGCATTCCTCCTCCAAGGCAAAGTGCTCTTACCAGGCACTTTTCCTCTCCACCTAGACCTGTATTTTCTTCTATATTTTCTACAATATACTCCTCCCATATGGCAGTGGATAAAACACAGGTCTACAGATGAGTTTAATTCCAGGATCTGAAGGGCAAGACAAACATATGGTTTGCATCTTCTAGACCTTGTCTAAGATTTTACAGATTTCCAGACAACCAGATCCTTAGGTCTTGATCTGTAGATATAAGATGTAGCTCTATAGGAATAAAACTATAGGATTATGTCTTAGAGAAACTAAAATATGGCGAAAAGATTAACGCATTTCTTCACTGCAATCTTGAAAGGTGCAATTTTCACAACAAGAAACAAATGAACAAATGAATAGATTTCTAGCTTTTAGGTCACTTCAGGTTTGTAAGACCTGATTTCAGCACCTCCAAATGAAAATGTTATCTGGATATATAGATGTCTTAATAGGTACCCAGTTGGGCTTCCTCTTACTTCCTATGTGTGTCAGCAGTATAGATGTGTATATCTGAGTTGGTCACCCAACTCTTTTTGCAGACAGTTAAAGGAAGAGGCTCCTGGAAAGTACTTCTCATGTCTTCCTAAAGTAGAATTTTATAGTAGATCTGTTAACTACACCCCAAAAAATGTCTTTTTTGTTTGGTTGGTTGGGTTTTTTTTATTTGATGTGTTGGCAGTATCCACCCCTTTTAGGAAACCTGACTGACTGTAGGTAGCAGTTTAAATTATGCAGACCAAACCTGCTAAGCTTTCAAACAATATTTGATGAGTAGGCATCATCCTCCTCCCAGCTGGAGAACATTTTGGTTTTCCTTTTCCTTATGCACCCTGACTGTTAAAGTTGGGGTATGCTTTAACAGAGTTTATTTTAGACCATGTGAAAAATTAGTTGCATAAAGCCTAAAAAATATGAAGAAGGTCCATTGTAGGGTATGATGCTGAACCTGCACAGGACAGATTAAAGTCATAGTGGCCAAACCTGGGCTGCTGGAGGCTGCTGTGTGTTGTCAGTTGGCAGGGATTTTCTTGTGTTCATTACCTCCGGAAAGCATCCCAGGGGTGGATTTGGGGGACAGAAGCTCTTTCCCATCCTTCGGGGACCATGAGAGGGTATTGGTGCTGGCAAGGGAGGGAGAAGGGGAATGGATTCATCAGTCAGGAACATCAGGAGTGCCAAGCTGCTTGCCCTACTCTTCAGTCCCCCAGGTACACCAGGGGTTTGAGATGGGAAGGAAGGAAGGAAGGAAGGAAGGAAGGAAGGAAGGAAGGAAGGAAGGAAGGAAGGAAGGAAGGAAGGAAGGAAGGAAGGAAGGAAGGGTGGTTCCAGAAGAAAAAGAGTCTGCAAAATGTCCTCAGATGCCAAACAAGTCTATGAGGATAAAAATAAAAAGGAAAAAGATCCCCATGCTTTAGGGTCTGGTCTGAATGATTAAGCAGCTTTTTCCATCTCTAATTTCTGTGACTTCATACTTGTGCATTGAAATATAGACGCCACTAAAACTGATGATGAAACTCCCACTGAATTCCAGGAGCTAGGCTTTTATGTGTAGTGTCTAAGGAGAACTTTTTACTAATTTTAAAAGTCCTAAGTGCTATTTGAGGAATTTCCAGCTGCCATAAAAGTTATTGTTGTCTTCCTAGTACTTCAAGCACACATCCATTTCAAAAGAGATCTGTACAAATATAAGTATTTCCATAAGTCTTCCTGTTTCTCATTGTCTTTAACAAGAGATATTTGCACTGATCAGCCTGAGACTGACCAATGTTAGCTATTAGTTATCTTACAGATGGGTAAGTAAACCTTAATGAAATCAAAGATTGGGTCTTCAAGTCTATTTGGTCTGCATGATGCCTGTCAGGGTTTTTATGTTGGTATTTCCTGTTACTCACAGCTGACAACCTGAAGTGAAGCTCCCAGACTCCACGGGTCTGCTCCACTGGTCTACAGCTACAAAGGGAATAAGGGAGATTTGCAGGGAATTTGGAGAAGCCCATTTGTTCCGCACAGACATGTCCATTGCAACTGCCATGAAATGTGGAAAGCAGGAGAATACTTTAAATGTTCTGTCTCCTTGCTAAGCTCCCTTCTCAGCACCGCTGTGGCACAGGTGTCCTTCTGGGTCTCATTTCTTTCCCTACCTGAAAAAAAAGATGACACCACTTCTGTCACGTTCCTACAATTCTTTTTTTTCTTTTCTTTTTTTTGTGGGGGGCGGGGACAACTAATGAGGGGAATTTAGCTGGAAACAGTTTAAGTTCTTGGTTTAGTAATTAAATACTCATGAACAGGGTAAGAAGAAACTACTGTGAGTGCACCTGTGCAGTTTAGAGCCTTTTCCTTGATGATGAAAGGGAGAGTGAGAACCTTCTCAGGGGCAGGAGAATATTCTACGATGTTCACACTTCTTGAATGCCATCACACACGGCACATTCTTTGGAGACGGCGAGAAGGACTGTTACCACTTCCAGTTGTCATGAGAGGGAATGGCTACAGACACTGCTTTGCACAGACCTGGTTCATGTAGGCATTTTCTCACCTTCGGGTGAAGAAGGCAAAGCAATGTCCAGCCTGTGGATCCCATAATCTCTTAGACCATATGTTACTTGGGCTTTCTGGACTTTCTGATTTTCTTAGGATACACACCCTTCTCACAGTGGTTCCCTTTTCACAACTGCAGCAGGCGCTGGCGTATTTCCAGTCCATCCTCTGATGATGGAATGTTCAAACTTCCACATCTGGAAGGACACAGATGTTGCACGGACCATCATCAGTCTCAAAAGGTCGGAAAGGCCTGTGTTTCCTCACCATGTTTCCTCATCTGTGTCCAGATTTCCACTTTCACCCATGCTACCTGCTTAGTCTTGGGCATATAGTCAAGCTCAGCTCCCAAGAAGTACCAAATGCCTAAAGCAAATCAAAAAGGTTGGGTGTGCTGAGTCATCCTAGATTGCAATTAAACAGAACAAAAAATAAATGTGCAACAAGGGTGACAGGTTGTCACTGCACAGCACAGAACAGCATGATTGTGTTTGCTGCTGGCTTCATCCAGAAAACATCATTTGGCTGGACTCCTTTCCACATCATCTGTATGGCAATCTCATTTACTGTCCTTTCATCACTATCTGATGTGGTTAATATGTGCACAGTTTCATTCCTACAAAACACTAGTTGCTTTTGCTGTCGATTTTTGTGCAAGACACTCTTCCATGTTCTTTAATTTTTGATTCATTCTCTCCTTTGCCTGCCTTGAATGTTCCCATGTGCTTATGTCCCATCTATGCTCCTTAAGAGAAGCATAAAAGTCAGCATGCTGGCACAGCCCACAGCAGATAGATTGTAAAGTTGTGTTCAAGTCTGTTGAGGTTTCTTTCTTTATTGACAGAACTGGAGAACAAGATCTGAAAAGAGCAAAGCTAACTTCAGAAAATCCTTGTTCTGTCCTGCAGATGTCAATTTAGTGTGCCATTTTTGTCATCTTATATGTGAAATAGCGAGATAAAACCCCAGGTTTGATTAAAAACATGCACACAGCAATATGAACGTCAGATTATAAGAATATCATTAATAATCTTTCTATCAAAGTGTTGGGAGTTGTTTTCCTTTCGTTTTCCACTTTATATAAATTATCATTATTACCTGGGTTTTTTCAAACATTGAGCCGTCCTAAAAAACCTTTAGACAAGGATTGAATCTACCAACCATAAAGCAAAGCATAAACCTTTGCAAGAGCCTTTAGAGCATCAAGGCACTAAACTTTTGATGTGAGGCAGAAGAGACGCTGTTGTGCAGAAACGAATCTTGTATGGTAACCAGCCTTCACCTACATTTCCCAAGATAAACAACTGTAAGACCATGGGTCTTCGGTGCCTCTAAATTTATTCCTGGACCCCTCTTCCTAAAGGTATTTAACATGAGATATATGAACTGATCAAAATGATATAAACACACCAACCTTCCCTATGTTATAAAATAATTAAACTAAAATGCATTAGATTATCACCATATAAATAATCAATATGTCATTCATTGTCTTGAATGGACTTAGATCAATTTGGGTGCACTGCAAGTCTGGCCAAACAAGAAAAAGTTCCCTTCTCTGGGGAAATTCCTTGGCATCAGTTCTTCCCATATTCTAAGAATAAGAAATTAGTTGTGTGCATTTAAAAGAGCAAGAAAAAAAATTCATAAAGCAAATAGCTCTTCCCCACAAATGCTTACAGACTGAATATCCTGAGAGAGAGTTTTTTGAGAAACTAACAGTAAAATTGCATGTGACAGAAGAAATATTTTTTACCAGAAAAATCATCAAGAAAAGAACCAAAATGATCTCTGGAAGTAACAGAAAGCAGAACTGCCAGGGAAGATTTTTGCCATATAACAGACTGATTTCTAGCAAGAAGGGAGAGCTAAACAATTATAGTTTATGCAAATAAGTCAGGAAAGTAGAAACTAACACATTAAATTACATTAACACAAAATATAAATAAATCCCATGTTTGTTTATATTTGGATGCTGAAAAAAGTACTGACACTTAAATGAAAAAGTAAGGTTTTCCACTGTTCTGAATATCTCAGTACCACACAAAATTGCCTAGAAAATCTTTGAAATAAAGAAAGTGAACTCTGCCTGTGCTGAATGGACTCACATTTGTTGGAGAGAACTAGGGTCACATGACTAAACAGAATTACATTTTCTATGGTGGGTTTAGTAGCCAAACAGCAGAGAATACATTGGAAATGTACAGCGTACTTGTCAGCTAGACTGTGGTTTTCTGAATGCTTCCAAACTATAGACATGGAAAAAAGCTTCCAGGAAGTAAAATCTCACTATACTTACCAAAAAAACCCAGACAAAATATGGAGAGATATTTATGAAAGGCTTAGATTTCCCTCTTCTCTGTGTTAGTGTTTGGACTCCATACCAATAAGAAGGCCCAAAGAATGTCTATCTTACAAGGTAATTTTCCATCTTCGTTGCAAAGAATCATGATAAGGATAAATTTTGCCAATCTCTGTACTGGAAAGAGTGCTGTGGTGGAATCAAGATTGTCTGGAAGATTGTCCTCTCCTTGAGATCCCCTTTTTCACGGCAAACTTGTCATATTCTGCAACAAAGGAACCAGGAATCCCAATGGACAAAAATTGTGTTCTTATCACATGATTGTGTTCCAATCTCAGCATACGTATGAGGGCCTGCTTAACCTCTTGATGGGGTCTAGCAAAAAGAGGAGGAAAGGAAAGAGCTAAACATGAAACAATGTAATTAAATTAAATTAAAGGGAAAGGTAAATTGGAACATTAGCTAGAATTCCCAGTGTGTTCTTTAAAAAGAAATTTATGGACGAAAGACCCTGAGATTAGCTCAGCTGGTTAGAACATGGTGCTAATAATGACAATGTTTGTGGGTTCCATCCCCACACTTAAAAGTTGTTGTTCTTTGTGGGTCCCTTTCAGTTCGGAATATTCTGTGATTCTGTGAAAACAACCACAAGTCTATGGAAATTTTGGGGTTTTCTTTGCTTGTTAAGTAACTTCATTTTTTTTTTTTTTTAATTAGGATAACATCAGAGTGGCTTGATTTGTAGTATGAACTCAGAAGCAGCTTTCCCTTGCCTACCTGAGAGAGTCACGAGCTTCAGAGCAGGATGAGAAAGTGCAGTGAGGTAATGAGTGCAGGGAAGGAAAGCTAAGAATGCATGTCTTCACCATCAAATTTTTTGCTCATGTAATTGTCCTGAGAAAATATGGTATTCTAACTGCACATTTGCTGAAGAAGCTGGATTTTGTATTGTTGTTTGCAATTCCATTCTGTTGGGGATTTCCAGAGCTACAAGTAAATCCATACACAACCTTCTGTAAAACATGGGATCACCTATTCTAAATTGATCCATTCTTGCTCTAATGAATAAAGCTGAAAAAAAAGGCGTACTTATCCTTTATAATAAATGTAGAATTCACGCTACTAGATTTAATTTAGAATTGCAACAAATTTATTTCCTAATTTCCTATGAACTGCAATATTATAGAATATCAAGATGCTTATTCTGTCAACCTGTCAAAATGTCATGAGAAGTGCAAAAATTTTTGAAGCATTTACTAAAACTTGGGGTTTTGCTCAGAGGCATCTTTAATTTGTGCAAACCTAACAAATCAGTTGTGCCACACAAAACAAATAGCTATTTCATCAGCTTCAGTGAGACTCCTCGGTTAAAGGAAAGATAGGTGCTAAGTTCTGTTCTCAGATATATTAATACAAATATTGACTGAATCCAGTTTAAGTCAATCAAACTACTTTAGCTTCCTAAAGACGTTACACTGTGATGTAATTGATATGATCACTCAATTTCCACTCAAGGGGAACATATTAATACTGTCCACAATCTGCAAGCCTCTTCTGAAGAAATTCATTCATACAAATCTATACGCAAGTGGAAGAGATTTTTGTGGCTTTCATGTAATCATTTTGCTCTCTGAATTGTGAAGTTTTCCTGCATTGTATCATGGTCATGCTTTGCATACCAAGAGATATTAGTAATGGCTGTTAAAGTATCCTGTCATTAAAAAAAAATTACAAAACTGACGTGACATTTGACAGGATTATTGTTTGCAAGAAGAGAATTACAAAATGCAAGAAGCTGAAAGGATGATGGCTTTCTGTATTTCTTCATATTAACTTCATTGGATATTAATCTTTCTATGCTGTTTCCAACACAGGGAATTATGTGGGACAGACTGTCAAATGTGTTTTCTGTCTGCTCTTAATTGGCTTCTGTTGATGCCCATGAATTTAGACATTCTCTTTAATAGCAGATTTTGTTCAATATTAGGCATGTTTGGAAATTGCTTCTGCAAGTTACTAGTGATTGGGAAAAAATGTTTTCCTCAGGCTGAGCCCTTCTTTGGTTAAGTATTGCCTCAAAATAGATCCCACAGTGGGACAAATGTGTTTGTTGCTTAGATATGGTCTGCCAGATTTTCATGTGGAATATTTCAAGCCGAGAAGGGAGGATGACCTGTACCGTGCAAGTTCTTCATGGGCGTTTAACACCCACAGTTTGAAACCCTATCTCTGTTTATTTTCTCAAATGAAAACTGAGAGCATGTTTCTGGGTCCTAGGTTTGGACCAGACCTCCCTGCCAGTGAGGCCTGGCAGGAATGACTGAATAAGCAACCGTTTTGGGTCATGCTAAAGTAACCCCGGTTACTGGCTGGAAAGAGCAGCCAGAACTTGCAGTTGCTCCTGGGCTGGCTGACAACTGAAGCCTGTTGTTGCTAGCCCTTCCCCTGACCTTCAGCTTGACTTTTGGCTACTGACTTTGTTTTGGTCCCTGAACCCAGATCCTCATACTAAACACTGATTTGGACTGTGTGTGTCCTATTGCTTAAACAAAGGTCATGTGATAGGTTTTTCAAGTGTGGAGAGTAAAGCTTAAGAGTCTCATGTCTTCGCAGAGTGTATCAGGATGGGCCACCCCTAGTGAATTTAGCACAGGTGTTCCCTGGTGTCTGGGTTAGCTGAGTGTGGGTTTGAACAGCTACTGCAGAAAGCCATCCTCTCATTACTGCAACCAGATGTGCACACCTCTCACATGAGGTGCTAGGACTCATAAGGACACATCCTGTGGCTCACAGAGCAGTATAAAGTGGCACTACTCTGAATTCTTTTCATTATGTATTGGGAAAGACCCTGTTCCTTTCCAGATGCCTATGCTGAAGTGCTCACAGCCCACCAACTTAGCAACATTTCCTTCCTATTTGTTATGTTCCATATTTCTGTCTAGGATTTTTTTTCTAACAGATGGTAAGACACAGACTCTACAGACCTGTTCTAGCTGTTTACATTAATCCAGCTTTCATTTCAGAGCCTCAGAGCATATTTTGAGATGTGAGGTGTACAGCAGGGCAACGGGCATCTGAAGAAGGCAGCTTGGCTTTGTTAAGAAGATCACACAGATTACAAGTGGATACAGCAGGTTTTAATAACTACAGCATTTCCTCATGCCGAATGTCAGTATTGGAACAGAGTGCCAGGAGTGCATTGCCATGCTTTCTGGGGTAGGCTTTAAGCAGTTGCATGAGGGGCACGGTCCAACCCAGATAAGGATGCACAAATCAGAAAAAATAACATTAAACCAGAAACGAGTGGTTGTTTTTAAACATCTCCCTATAAACTGGCCTTCAGATGGCCAAAGCTTTGTGGTTTGTAACACTTTAGTGCTGCCGTTTGCAAGAACTGTAATGACAGGTAAGTTATTGCTGTGGTATTGGTACAGTTGAAGACTTCTAAAATTCCTGAAATCCTCAAACAATTAAAATTTCAGGACTTCCATGTGCTTTGTTGAACTGGATGTTGTAAGAGAAAAGAGACAATGGACTAATAATCTCTTACTAGCCTGTAGTGCTGACATACTTTGAGGCTGAAGTGGCACTGGAAGAGCTGAACTTAGCTCAGAGAAGGCCTTTGGTAGGAGTATATCTGCCTGTTTGTGGATGTCTTTTGAGCTTTGGTGACAGAGTACAATGAAGACTGAGGAAATATGTGTGTGACAAAAAAAATCCTAGGGGTTCATTCTCCAACACAGCGCCTTGAAATTTCTGCTACAAAGGACATTGCCTGGCACCACTGTGCCAGCAGGCATTGAAATTTGGGCTAATGGGAACAGGATGCTAAGTGAGGTTGCAGGAACCCTGTTCATTGCAAGCTGCTGTGAGATCTGTGAGCTTTGTAAGTGCATGGGGCTTAAAGTGATCTCAGGTCAGCCAGTAGACTGAAGTTACACACTGGGCTTTCAACACAAATTTCCTCTGAAATCTCAAGTAAGTTGAAAACCCCCAAAAACATATGGATCAATATACCTGTACTAGTGCATCTTGCAAATTCACTTGCAAGATTTCTGTCACTAATCCCTGCATTGTGCTCCATTTGATACTGTAAACTATATTTTATGTATTTGATGATGTGACTTCTCTACTTACAGGCTGCCCTGAGTCCCACTTGTTGGGGACCAAAAGTGAAATAAAGAAAATGGAGGTCCTACGCTCAACTAAAGCTTTATGTAGAACATCTCAGTTTAGCTCAGGGATTATTTTACAACTGAATAAGTGATTTGTCAGTACTAGGAAAAGTCTGGAGCTGTTAATGGCCCCATAGTAAGAGTAAGGACAGTGGTCTCTAGATTGCTGTGTGGATGGCTTTTCTCTGTTGGCCTCTCCAGTCTTGTCTTCCTTCTTATCTGCACAGGGGTCAAAGAATCCCAGTTTGGGGTTGTCTGGACTGAAACCTGCTTAATTCCCTCTGCTAATCTTGCTAATGCTGCTAAATTGCCATTCCAGCTCTACTTGTCTTTCTATCTCTAGCTGAGTTTCAGCAGGTCCCATTTTTCAGAATGGAAATGGACTTTCTTCTTGTGGAAATGGTGAGTAATTTGTCCAGCTCATCGTAGTATAGACAGATTCTTAGTGAACTACCAGATCAAAATACGGGTTGAGCTTATGGACACCAAGTATATCAGGTGCAACAGATTTGCAGGGACATTCTGGGGAAATTCCAAGTGCAAGACAGTGCAGATAGATTATTAAGAACAGTTCTGAGGAAGTCTTGGATGAAGTTCAAATCACTGAAATGACTAATGCATTTCAGATTTGGCCAAGAAGCAGCAGTAAGGCTTCATTCCCAACAGAAGGGCACCAACCATTAAACAGTGAATTCTCTCTGACACATCACTTTTTACCAACTTCACTGTTGCAGGAATTTAATCACTGGTTACTTTTACTATCAAGGCAAATGATTATGTGAGGTTTGGGCACAGATAAGATGATTTGTTTCTTATGTCCAAAATATGCTTGCTACAGGCTGGGTTTGCTGCTAAGTAGACAAACCACATCTGAAGCACTAATGCTCTCATAAACTGACTTCTGCTTTCTGATCATTTCTTTTAAACACAGCTTCTATTCAGCATCAAAAAATATTAGCACTTTTCAGAGAAACCAGATCCCTCAGCTTTGACACATGATTTAGCACCCTGATCATTACACAACACATGGTTTCAAAGTGTCTTTTGCAACTTTAAATGTGTGATGCTACTTGAACTACACTGTCTTTTTCAAAAACTGCCCTGTTTATTGTGCATATTTTCAGTCAGGTTTCCGGACACTTCCAGTATAGTTTTCTCAAATAGCAGGGACCATTGAAATACTACATGAAATAACATTATGCAGTGTGACTAAGCAGGTGCAACTTTCCTGGCCTGTTGCCTTGCGGTGACTTTATGGTGTTGCATCCCATATCGCCTGCCCTATGCCCAGGCATGAAATCCTGTGCCTTTCTGTGCCTTTAAAACTGGGTATGAGAGAAAGGAAAAAAGCCAGATGAACTTTTCAAAGCAGTTGTTCAAGGACACAGATGCACACTCCTCTGTGTGTTTCTACAGCAGCAAGAGCAGAGGAAACACCTTTCCTTTCTTTTTTTCCTGAGTTTTTTGGCTTTTTCTCCAGAGGGAGATGGAAAGTTAAGCCCTTTTTTTTCTGGGACTTTGGCTTTTTTCTTCTTTTCTTCTGGAACTATACAACAACACCAAAACATCATCCAGGAGGCCCGGAGGTGGGCCCAAGCCGACACAGCTCCGAACAGGAGAAGAGAGACCAAGCCTGCAGAAGGACTCTAAAAATTTGCCAGAATTCTCTCCACAGCAAGAGGTTTTAGTATTTAGCATTATTCTTTTCCCATTGTGCATTGTGTCCGTTAAATAAATAGGGTTTTTTTCCCTTTACTTTTCTCTGAGGAAAATTCTTTCCTGAACCTGGTGGGTGAGGGGTGGCTGAAACCTGCCTTCTGAGAGAGGACATTTAAATTTGGACGTTCCTCTGATTTTGTCTCAAACAAGCATACCTCTACACAGAGGTGCTGTGAAGTCACAAGTATTTTGAATTGGATCTGTCTCACCCTATTTTTGACATTTGGAGGTAATATGAAAACAAGCATAACACATGGCGACTGCTGGGGAGCAAGAAGTTCCTTCCTGCCATTTTAATTTCCTCCTTTGGTATCCTGAGACATTTATGGGAAGCAAACTCCTCACACAGTCAGATCGAGCACTTCTGAGGTAGCACTTGCTTATATCAGTGTGGAGTTTTACATGGGCAAAGGAGTGGGTGAGGGAGCTTAGTTCGCCATGGGGTGCCCTCTTTGATCCAGCTCACCACAGGCCCACATAAGTGCTAGTAACAGCACTAGGGAGGGCTGTGGGAGTGAAAGACTGAGCCCACAGGACAGCATGAGAGACCACCACTTTCAGCAGCAGATTGGATTCATACCAGATTCAAACGATCCTGGAGGTATGGCATGAGTGATACTCATGGCTGACAGCCACTAGAAAAGCCAAATCAGCACAGCCTATGCTTATTGCTGAATCAACGCCTTTCTTACAACTTCAGAAACACAAAGCTGTGCTGCCTGCCAGCAATGAGAAAGAGCAAATGTGGATCAGAAACTTCAGCCTGAGAGAGGAAGAAGGAACTGAAGCTCTCTGGTCCTTCCTGTGTATCACGGGAAGAGGAGGCAGGATATCAGGGATGGTGGGAACACAGCCATTTTGTTGACGGGCAAGTGCTGACAAGGATTTCTACTTGACAGTGTGTTCCTGCACTGGCTATCTTGATTTTTCATCCCTCCCAGTGGCAAGTTTTGTGGATCCACAGCACTGTGCAACTTCAAGCAGCCTTGAATCCCTGCTTCTACCAGGGTGGCACTGCCTCATGGCACACACCTACCCCTTGGCAGTGGCCTGACTGGAGCTCTCTGAAAGCCAGCTGCATGCTTCACATCCATGAACTGGGATTTTCCAGTAAAAGCTGGGCTTCGTGAAGCCACTTGTTCATGTCAGCTTTGCTCACTTTGGTCAGACAAAGGAAATGATGGGGCTTCTGGAAAAAATCCCTTTTTCTGGGAGTGCATTGTTCCCACCAACTTCAGAAACACAGTCGGTGCTAAATAAAAGCCAGAATTTATTCCTACCTACCTTAATTTGGGCAGGTACTATTTCCAAGGCTATTCCAAAGTAAATAGGTCAGAGGCACCTGCCAAAATATCAACCTCTTTCACCTTGTTATTGCTCCGTGGTGTGCCCTTGTTTCAGGAGGAGTAGGTTAATAAGAAAAGAGTCCACTGCACTACCTTAACCAGCTGAAGTGGGGATATGTTGCCCTGGAGTCTAGCTCCAGTTATCCAAGTTTTCCTGCAGACATTAACACTAATTGGTCATGAAAATGAAAGACATATCTATTCTGAAATGTAGCATAGTGAGATGAGCAAACCACCGTGGGCTGCTTCAAACCCACTGCTGCAGAGCTACAGAATAAAAGCAAATCTTACCTTGTGGGTGAAAGCATGTAATGGTATCACTGTTAGTGGTATTTTACTAGACCAAGAGTTCTGTGTTGCAAAGGCTTGGCTGGAAGACATACTTTTTCAAAGACTAAAAAGATCTGGTTTAAAATCACACAACAGAAAGCTGCACAATGTATTAAATACAAAATTCTCAAACACAGAACAAGAAGTCGCTAGTTTGCAAGCATGTGTATAATATGAAGGTCTAATCACAGCTGATTTTACCTTTTTTCAAGCAAGACATGTAGACCACGGATCTGTGACTGCGAAACTTTGCCAAAAATTGGGGTTTGAGTCACAACAGTAAATTCTATCAAAATAAGCTCTGGCACTTTTGAAACATAATTGCCTGACCCTTGGAAATACTTTTTATTACTCTAAAACTTGTTTTCTACTCACACTGTTTTATCCTCTTCTGCTCTTTGTCAATAAGGCACTTATCGCTATCAACAGTATGCGTCCAGGTTGACCTGGTGGTTTGTTTCTAGTGAGAGGGCTGTGTCATTTGCAGACAGATGATATAAGATGATTCATGATAATGTAAGATGTTATGGGGTTCATAAGATAGGAATCAAATCGATGAAATCATCATCTGGTTAAAGCAGAAAGCAAAACATATGTGAAATAAATTTCAAGCCAGCAGAAAGAAAATCCAGCCTTGTCATCACCCCGGTGCTCTATCACCTGTACAGAAACAGTGCATATTGCACAGGGTGTTCTTGCCACCCACCTCATAAAATCATGTGCCTGCTGACCAGTGCTATCATAAAGCAGAATTTAAACATGCTACAGCAGAATGTGCACAGAAAACAATCAAAGGCTTTGGAAGTTTTTGGACTGGATTTCCGAGCCAGCAAAAAGCCTTCGTTCATGAGGGAAGTGTTCTTTGATATAAATAGCTTTATATCTCTGGAGTTTTCTTCCCACCTACATAGCTATTTCTCTGCTATTGAGGACTGTTACTGTTCCACGAGGAATCCAAAATCTGGGTAGTGGGTTTTAATTGTGGGAGAACTACCATGTAATACAGTAGCAGCTATTTTTATTATGCTTTGGTGTAATTTTTCTTTTCTCAAGGGGTGTCACGGGATGATTGCGAGGCTGGAATTTTCCCAGATAATGTAAAAGCCCTGACAGAATGAGGCAGAGGATCAGCATAGTGAGAGGCACTGAGACACTGACCACAATGTCTGCCCGGAATTGGATCCTCCTCCTCTGCTCCCTTCCAAGCTCCTCCTGTGCCTGGCTATGGGTCCACAATGACAACACCAGATCTTAGCCCTCCCAGGTCATCTAGATACGAGCTTTTTTTCTGGATAAAATGTGTGTAACCCTTCTTCCAACACATGAACACATTATTTAAAGTTTTTTGTGTTATCCTTTCAAGGTAGCAACCACAGGATGGACAATGCCAGAGCCACATAAACCTAACTGATGGAAAGATAACCCCAACACAATCAACTCAACAAATTGATACTAGCAAAGTGAGTTTATTCACTATTAAGGTTAATCAGTGTTTTGCTTATGTTTTTCTGGTACCTCTTGATCTGGTAGGAAGAGCCTTGAAGATGGAGTTGATGTATTGGTGAACGCCATCCCCAAGGAAATTACTGCATTGCTGAGGTCATTAATAAACCCTCTGGACCCCACTATGCCAGGAGTGCAGAACAGAGACCTTCATTTTGTCCCTTCAGGGAATCAGAATTAGCTTGTCAAGCTTTATTAGCCGGGATGAAATTGAAAAGTGGCTGAATGGTCTTGAAGCAGCATAGTGACTCACACATCACAAAGTCTGACTTCATCAATACTGCTAGATTGAAAGTAGTGATGCATAGGTCTGCTCTGGGGTTTCTGCACCCATGGCATGACTAATTAAAAGTCTAGATAAACCATGTACAGATAAAGGCTGGTGAGGCCAGAAGTACTCACTTCAATTATCTGCTACTTCTACCTTCCTATTCATCAATTTCTTGATGATTCCTCTCCCTTCTCCAGTTTCATGCATTTCTAGTGCAGGATTGTGGAGCACAGTGAAATGTCTTTGGCATACCAGAGAAAGAGAGGAAAAAGCCAGCCAGGCAGCCCATTCTTCCTGTACAGACATGTCCTTCCTAAAAAAATGGAGAGGATTATTTTGATAGGTGCTATGTTGGATTTGTCTACATTCTTCTGGAAGGAGAGATCAAACCTACAGGCCAGATGCTGCCTGCAAGCCTGTAGCATCCCTGTTCCATAATATAGAGCAGTGTGGAAAGACAAAATCTTACTAAGATTTGGGGGTTGAAACAAATCCCTCTGCATCCCACAATAAAGATTGTTTAAAGTCCCCCACTGATTTTGCATTGGCGACAACGAGGGCTATTTCCTCCACGCTTCTGTCCCGGGAATGGCAACTACCATCCAGCCAGATCTTATGTCCTCACATTACCTCAGAGCACACTCTCAGGGCCTCATGGTGCCATGCAGCACCATGAGTGACAACACCACAAACAAGATAGGCTGCAGAGTGCAGCAGTGCACTGAGCCACTTCTCCCACTCATTTGCTTGGGTCCTGTGCCATACCAATGTGGTGACACTCTTTCTGTTCCTGGAGAAACCTCATCCAGTGCCAGCCCAGATATCTGGCACCGAATCTCAGATCTGTATTAACTGTGTTATTTATGAATGGCAATTATCAGTTCATATTTCTGATTCCCTTTACTACTTATGTATCGGCTGAAAAATAGGGAGGGTTAACCATAGGCACCCATAGAAGGGCTGAAGTTGGGCTCATGTCTCTGAACCTGGAGTTTGGTGCACACAGTGAAGCTTCTTGTCTCTTAATTTCTCTCATATTTCTTCTTCACCTCTTCTTCCTTCTTCCAGCATGTGCAGGCCAGATCTTTTCATACAGGCAGAAAGCCACCTGCAAGAGACACCAATGTCATTTTTTCATGGAGTTTGGGAGGCTGGCTGTTTGATCTGCTTCTAGGCACAGCACCAGGCACCAACATGAACACTGAAAACTGGTACCAGCCTGGTGTATCTTAGCAGCTCATATTTCTTATCTCCAGGGTTTTCACAGCACACATTCATTTTTACCAAGGCAGATTCTTTTCTCCACAACCGCTGAAAATGTGTCTGTGCCCAGTGATGCTCAGTGCCATTATACCACTTAACACGCCTTTTAGTGGGGTTTGGCAGCAGTAAAGGCCCCAAAGCTGAAGGAATATACTTAGAACATTGCTTGTGTGAGAGCCTCGCTGGTTTACTGGCTCTCTGAGGAAATCAGCGACCACACAACAAGCCCAGATGAAGGAGCAGTGTTGAGGAGGACTCTGTCACCAAAGCTCTCTTCTCCCTGATGACAGTAACATGACTCATGTGACCTTGAACCTGAGAAAAACCAACCTTGTGAAAACCTCTGAGAAATTCAGAAGTGGTGACAGTGTTTTGCTGCATTGAATGCCAGCACAGCAAACTCATCTCTGTAAACTGTTCCAACTTTGCAATATTTCATCTATATGCTACTAGAAAGCATCAGCCACACATCACCAGGGACAGGCTTCTCATTCCTCTGCTGCAAAAGCAAAGGTAGGTAACTTGCATGTGATTTATAGGCAAAACTCATCTAGTCAGAGTGCAACACATACCCTGTGCCAGCAGCAGTAAATCTAAGCCCTCTGTGCTCTCGAGGGAATGTTTCATGCAGTAGCCTGAAAAATGTGCAATGTCTTTGAAAATCCTGTGGTTTAGGGTTGGTAGAAAATTTCTGATCACCATCCCATATGCCTACCTGCTTGTGCTGAGAGATTACAACAACAGCAGCAACTGCAAAAATTCCCTGGAATCAGACTTTATGTCAGACTACCCAAATCACTTTTACATATAATCAGAAGGTTAAAAAGCTGATCTCTGTATATAAACTCTGCTTTACCGGAGTGGGGGGAAAAAAAAGAGAGGTGGTTATATCTAGCCCTGAAAATGAAACTTCAGTTGCAGGAATAAAATGTTTAAAGTGTCATTCCAGAACTTTGGAAGTAAAATGGGTTCTATGAGCAGGCAAGTGGCTGAAGCAGGCAGTGAAATGTACTCATGGAAAGGAGGAATTCAACTGCCTGTCATCAATTTTAAGTTGTGTCCACTTTTAATTATGCAAATGGGTTTAAAAACTGTTCAGCCATGAATACAAAAAGGAGTTCATCCCTTGCCATCTAACTAACCCCCACAAAGGACAGAGGGAGATATTGGAGGTGAACGACTTTCCCAAAGTCAAGCTGTGGGATAGCAGAAGAGCTAAGGGGAAAGCAGATCCCCATGGGATGTGTTGAGCATCCTGACCTCCACCGCCTCCAGCAGCCAGGCTGCAGCAGGGAAGGTCATCCTCGGGATGAACAGGCAGCAGGGCAGCTGCCTCCCATCCTACCCAAACCAAAGGTCTGGCCTGCTGGGTTCAGAGGCTGCTGACTTTGCTTGTGGTCCAACAGTGAGAGTTTATTTCTCCGTCTGCACAGAACAGACTCTTCCAGGTACAGTCTCCTGGGAAGATAAAATAGATGTCACTCTATAAAGTAATGGCATTTGCCCCCAGCCAGGGCAATATAACCACCTCTGCAGAGGGGAAAAATTAAACCCCTCTCAGAAATCTGGGAGATGGCAGGTGTTAGCCTCTTTAATAGGAGTAATAAAAATAATTACTTCTGTTAATATGAGGTATCTGATTTCCAGTGCTGAACAGGAAAAGTGCAATACCTGCCATTTTAAATTACTCTGTCATGTTTTCATTCCTTCCTCACCCCTGGGATTACAAAAATCTTGATGAAATATGTGTTCACTCTTCAAACATTTCCTGAGGCCAGTGAGGTCCATATGTTCTTAGGAACAAGTTTTTTACTCTGTGGGTCATTCCCCATGACATTTAAATTTTCTAATTTGTATATATCGGCAACACAAAGCTAGAAGATGATGGGGTTTTCCCCTCACAAATATAATGCCATACTTGTAGTGCAGTTTTAAGGCAGCAAAAAAGTAATATAGTATTTTATAAAGATTAGGCAGAATACTTCGGTGTTCACATTGTGATTGCAGCCATGGCTCCTAAATTGCAGTGTCATTGTCAAGGTAAGAATGATATTTTATTTAAACTGCTGCTGAACATATGGTGTTATTTATGCCTCAGACATCCACAGAAGAAAGAATTTTCTAAGTCTAATTTAAGCTGTTAGGGAGTAGCCAGCAAAAAGATGAGACCTCACTGTTTTTGCTAGCTAACAGTGCTGTTTTAGATTAAAATATTTAAGGGATGTATTTTTTTCAAGGAAAAAAATTCTGCATGGATTTGTACAGAAACCATGACTAATGAAAGTGTAGATCTGTATCCTTCCTCTGCTTTCAGATCTTGCCCATGACATCATCTCTGGTTGTCCTCAGCTACCCATTGTACATCACATCCCATGACCTTTCACTCTATCAGTATTTTTTGATGAAAGTATTATTTGAAGAGGCTGGGGCAGGTTATGTGTGACAGGGAACGAACATGTCTCTATTCATCTCTGCACATGCTGAGAATCATTTGCTCTTTTTGTTATATGGAAGATAAAATTGAGCTGAAGTCGAATTCCAGGTTAACTTTACTCCTAAGTAGTGGCAAATGATCTAGGAGGCTTTGATTCACAGCACTCTGGGGATTATTTTAGTTTTTTTCTAAAAAAACAGGAACTGAGAGTACTTTAGAAAAGAAGCTTATTTTTAAAACAATTTTAATATATTTCAGCTCTTCGTCCTCTCTTTCCTTTCTTCACCTTCCCACTACCAATTAGGGACAACCAGGAGAAGCTGAAAGCCACTGTGCAGCTAGAAAGTGATGGCCTGATTGCCATAACTGAAGCTCGGTGGGATGAAGCCCACAACCGGAATGCGGCTTTTGATAGCTGCAGGCTGTTCAGGAAGGACAGGAGAGGAAGGAGGTGTAAATGGGTTGCCCTCTACAACCAGAAATGGATAGAGTGTGACGAGCTGAAGAGCAGCAGGCTGAAAGCTTACAGGTAAGAGACAGACATCGAGGCAACAAAGGAAACCTTGTGCCTACTGCAGGGCAAGAGTGCAAGAGCTCTCAATCCCCATGCACAACAAACTGGGCAAGAATAGCAAGAGACTGGCATGGCTGACTAGAGACCCGCTGGCCAAAATAAAGGGAAAGAAACAAGTGCATAAGCAGGGGAAACAGGGACAGGCACCCTGGGGTAAGTATAGGGATACTGCTTGGATGTGTAGGGATGGAGTCAGGGAGGCCTAGGTGCAGCTGAGGCTGGACTTGGAAAGGGATGCAAGGAATAACAAGGGCTTCCACTGGTATGTTAACCAGAAAAGGAAGGTCAAAGAAAATGTACTTCCAAGATGGATAAGACTGACAAGCTGATAACAATTGTCAAGGAGAAGTTTGAGGTTCAAACCAACATTTTGCTCCAGTGTCCAGTTGCAGATAGCGTCCCTCAGGGACTCATAATGGGACCAGTACCGTTTAATATCTTCATCAATGACATAGTCAATGGGATTGAGCGCACCCTCACCAAGTTTGAGACTACATCAAGCTGAGTGATGTGACTGACATGTCTGAAGGACAGAATGCCATCCAGAGGGACCTGGAGAAGCTCAAGGAGTGGGCCCCTGGCAGCTTCTTGAGGCTCAACTAAGCCAAGTTCCAGGTGCTGCACCTGGGTCGAAGGAATCCCAAACAGAAACATAGGCTGGGCATAGAATGAATTGAGAGGAGCCCTGCTAAGAAGGACTTGGGAATACTGATGAACAAAAAGCTGGACATGACCTGGCAATGTGAGCTTGCAGTGCAAAAAGGCCAACTGTATCCTGGGCTGCATCCAAAGCAGCGTGGCCAGCAGGTCAAGGGAGGTGATTCAGCCTTGCTGTTCTGCACTGGTGAGGCCCCACCTGGAGTATTTTGTCCAGTTTTCGAACCCTCGACAGAGGAAAGACGTGGACCCCTTGGAACAGATCCAAAGGAGAGTCATGAAGATGATCAGAGGGCTGGAGCACCCCTCCTTTGAAGACAGGCTGACAGAGTTGGGATTATTGAGCCTGGAGAAAAGAAGACTCCAGCCCTCTAGTATTTGAAAACAGCTTATAAGAAAGATGGAGACAAACTTCTTAGCAGAGCCTGTTGCAATAGGACAAGGGGCAACAGTTTTAAACTAAAAAATGGGTATATTTAGAGAAGATATAAAGATGACATTTTTTTATGATGAGAGTGGTGAAACATTGGCACAGGTTCCCCAGAGGAGAAGGGGAGGCTCAGGTTACTCAGAAGTCACCAGAAGAAGTTCAGGTTGGACATCAAGGAGAATTTCTTCACAGAAAGAGTTGTTAAACATTGGAATGTACTGCCCAGGGAGGTAGTGAAATCATCATCCCTGGAGCTGTTCAAGAAATGACTGGACATAGCACTTAGTGCCATGGTCTAGTTGACAAGGTGGTGATCAGTCAAAGTTGGAGTCGATGATTTAGAGGTCTTTTCCAATCTAAATGATTCTGTGATTCATAGAGGTGGTAGATGCCTCATCCCTGGAAACCTCCAAGGCCAGTGATGGGGCCCTGAGCAAACTAATCTAGTTGCAGGAGTCTATGCTAATTGCAGAGGGGTTAGTCTAGATAGTCTTTAAAGGTCCCTTCCAACCCAAGTTATTCTGTAATTCTGTGATTCTCTGACTTGCACCTGAGTATTTCATCTTAATGCACTTCTTAACTCAGCTTTGTAGATGGCCTTTAGAGCTACAAAAGTTCACTTCATTCAAAGCTTGATCCAGCTACTTGCTTCCACCAGAAAATAGATTTAAATGTTAGCACTTGCTCATTTTAGAGGGCTAGATAGGGATCTGCAATACAACAGACTATGCTAAAGGAAAGCTTTATGCAAAACTGTGATATTAATCACTCAAAGGAAGATTTTAAAGGTGCGAACAGGTAGGAACGGACACTAGAATTCTTTTGTTCAGACAGCTTCTAAGGTCTATCTTATTTGCATGTTTCTTATTTTAGTTATGTAGAAAACTAATATATTATACATGTGTATATTGGAAAAAAGTCTTAATTTATTTTTAGTTTTTTACTATGCTGTTCATTTGCATTATGCAGTGGCCACCCCCTGTAGCAGGTACAGGCACTGTGCTGAGAGGTCTCCACAAAATGCCATAGCAGGGCATCC
This sequence comes from Gymnorhina tibicen, assembly GCA_013399875.1. Lineage (NCBI taxonomy): Eukaryota > Metazoa > Chordata > Aves > Passeriformes > Artamidae > Gymnorhina > Gymnorhina tibicen. Next base: position 202,581 of record VXAZ01001543.1, read on the forward strand.
TGGCAGGCTGGGGAAGAGTGGGCAGAAAAGGCAGCAAAACACACCTCCCTGAATCAGCCACGCCGTCAGAGGTGTCCATGAAACTGCACTGCTGTGGGGCACACAACAGGTCAAGGGCTGGATTTGGTGCTCCCACACCCCCAGATATGACCCTAACTTCCAGAGCAACAGCTTCTAGCCCATTCCTGCCTGCAGGCTCACTGGCAGCCATCCTCCTGCCTCTGCGCATCCCCACCATAGGCTCAGGGGAGCACTAGGCTTCCAGCAGGGCACTGCCATCTCCATCCTGAGGGGGCTGGTTCAGCCAAAATGACCAGCGCGACAGGGCAGCTCAATGTTTCTAAAGTCTGTTTTGTCAAGTGAGACTGTAAAAACAGGCATAGTGTTTCCGCCTGTTGCTTGAAAGAAAACTCACACGTTACTGCCGCTTATTTCAGCTAATCTTTGCAAAGTGCTTAAGTTTTGTGTTCAAAGACGTTAAGCACATGTTTATACCCAATTCAACACCATTATTAAGGATTTTCAACAGGATATGAGCAAATTCAATAGATCTGGAAAGCAGCTGTTTGACAAGTGCTGTGACTGGTAGTAAGGACATCCAGTAACAACACAAACAGGGGCTGTGATATTTTCAAAGCAGTGTATGGTAACACCAGACTGCACCAGTAGGTAGTGTTACTGCTCCAATGCCATGTGGGCCAGCACATTGTCTCTTTCTCACAGCAGCCAGAGAAAAGGTCTTTTTTTCCCAAATTACACTGTTAAATGAAAGGACTTTCATTTTCACTAAATTCTCCAGGTCACTGTTCAGCATCTCCATCAAAGGCAGTTTTGCTCAGGAACCAGAACCAAGAGAAGAGAGACCTGACATCCCATCAACTATGAGAATGAATCCAGACCCCATCTTCCTGCTGCTGTTTTGCATTCTTTTTTTTTCCTATTTGTTCCCCCACCCTTGTAAATCTTCTTTGAGGCCCTTAAAAAGGGTCTTTTTATTTCTTTAGAAATAATTTGTTCAAAATTCTAATGCACAGGATATGCTTTTTGAGTCGTTTACCCTCAAATTCTCTGTGTACAGAGCAAGTGTGAGATGCAGATATGTGCCTGTGCCTGAAGCAGATGTACACCTGCAGACTTAGACAGGGAGTCTCCCAACTGGTATTTCACACAATGTACTACGTATGAAATGGTTGCATTTCAAGAGAATCTGCAGTTTATTTATGGCAAGTCCACTGTCTTTTAGAAGGTTTGATTATTTTAAACCCTAGCATGTGATTATATTATTTTTATCTCTTATAGACCAATGGAAACCTCAAATATCCTCACAAATGAGACACCGATGTTGATCTGGGATAGGCTAGATCTGTCTCTGGAAAACAGCCTTGGCTCTAGAGCCAAGAGAGAGAATAATGGTTTAATTCTGTCATGAGATGGCAGTTCCTCTGTTTGCTTCCCTTGTTTTGAGAAGTGGCAATGAATCCGAGGCTTTGTTCTGACAGTGAAGGGCCGATAGTGTTAAAGCCATTTGCAAAAAGACTCTTGAGTTCCAGCCTAAAAAACCTGAGCTATTCTCATCCTAATCTTCTACCCAGCAGATTCTGCCAATCATGACAAACTATGTGAAATTTGTGGTGAATTTGTGATGTGCAGAAAAGTCCACTAGGGACTAATTTGACACCATCAGATGCAATTTTCCTTTATTACCCTAAGGCAAGATTTAAACTAGTTTCCAGGGGTGAGAGGTTATTCCATTAATCCAGGGCGCTTGCCCCAGCAGGCTGCCACCTAAACAGTCTGGGGCATCATTAAGTGGATGTATTTCTCCCGTTTTCTTGGTCTTTCCTGGGGTTTTCATTTTAGGGTGGCACTTTTATTCTTAGTCTTCAGATGGACACCTCTTTTCATAGTCAGACCAGTCTCTACCAAAGCCTTTCCTGCAGCCTGTTTTTGCAGGAGAAAACTAAAATTTAGGCTCAGTCACTCCAACAAATTTGGTTAACCCTGTGTTGTCTGCAGTGGAGGATGAGGAGAGCAGGGATCCTCAAGGAAGCTCAGATAACATGAGAAGGCAGATAAGAGTGGAGGTAAGTGGAGAACAGAGGCAGCTCAGGCCCTGTAGGGCAGTGCCAGCCATCCCAAAACAGAGCCACCTCTGCACACGCTTTCCCCATAAGTGGCTGGGCATCTCGGAGGACATGAGAGTTTTGCACAGGGCCAGGCTCAGCTAAGAATCTGCCTTCATGTGACCTTGTGCCTGAAGCACTACATCATCTGGCATCCTGGCTCAGCACAAGGCTCTCCAAGCAGTCTCCCTGCAGGACCAGCCCAGGTCCAGCAGAGCTTCCTAGCTTGGGAGGTCATCCTCAAGTGAGGCATCTACCTGGCTTCTGGACCCCAGCAGGCAGTGGAAGTAGTACAGCCCTATTTCCATGTGATTGTCCCTGAGTGACAAGCCTTTGTCATAGTGTCTCTAACCATGGCACAGCTACACTGCCATCCACATAAACTACACACCACTAACCAAAACTGTGCAGATGTTAATGCTGACCAGCACCAGGTGAGATTGCAGAATCCTGTCCAATGCCCGTCTTATACTCATTCAGGACCCAGTTCTACCAAAATCCACCACAAAAAGTTAATGCCACAAGTAAGAATGACATTTGCAAAAGAGCTCAGTCTGTTAAGCCTTTCCTTTCTTTAGGGTTTTTCCTTCAGCTTCAATTCGAAGAAAGTTGAGTTTAGTTTAGTTCTGTGTCTTTGTGCCTCTCCCTTTCACACAGGCACTGACTGCCAGGGAACATATTGCTTGTGTGAGATTTTGCAAAGGACAGAAGGAGAGCTCTTCAGTGGTTTTGGTAATGAGCCAGGAAAGCAAGGACAAAAAAACTGAGAACTTTACTCTTTAATCCTTGGTAGGAGACAGGATCTTCTTAAGGTTCTGTGTGTAAGTGGTTTAGTTGAACCAGGGAACTTTTGATGCAGCAGAGACATAACAACCCTGAATCTGTGAATATTGCAGTGTTTGTCTTTGGCAATAATTTGGAAAAGGCACTGCAGAGGCAGGAACAAGAATCCCCAGGAGGGCAGATGCAACATAATCTGCCCCAGTACAACATTCTCTGTGGTTTTAATAGCTGGCGTAAATCCCAACTAGTGAGGTAGTTCCACCTCTTTTAAAATGCCTTTTTCATTGTCAAGAAGAGCTGTTAAGTGAATTAAAATGAGCTGGTATTAAGAAATGAAATAATATTTATATAGGGCTTGGATGAGTTTGACTTCACCTCTTTAACTAAACTGGGTGAATGCAGAATGTTGGGAACTGATGATTACTGAAAAATAATCTGTATGAGGAACGCTTATTAATTTAAAGTTAATTATCTATCCCTAAAGGGTTTTATATATGGTTTTATATATATGTGGAAATTCTTGTCTTGAGGCAGACAGCTCTGCAGTCTGGATCACCTGAGAGTACAAATCTGGGCCACGGTACTTTTGATGACAGCACTGCATTTCTATCATTAATCAGCATCTCATGGAGCTAATGCTACTCACTGTCCTTCAAAAACCGCCCAACAGCCCTGATTTTTGCCACATGCCCTCTGCCTTTACAGCCCTTCAAGGCACTGTGGGAAACAGACCCCACTGCCATCTAAGAGAGTTTGCAACACACTCCTCCACAGGAGGGAGAAGACAGGCTTGGATGCATCTGCTTTCAAGATCAGCAATTGCTTCGAGGGAAAAAAAAAGAAAAACAACCAGGAAAAGCCATTTAAACTGAATTACTGGCACTACTATTTTCACCTCTCCACAACCTAGCCATGACTTTCAGTGCATCCTGAGTTAAGAGTTCATAATTCCAACTGAACTTAATGGGAGTATTTACAGAAGAATTGTGTTGCAATACCTAATAGGCTCGGTTGTGGGCAAACCTCTTGCTGTGTCTGTACTGATTTTAGTCCAAAGAACATTCCCATTACTGCAGTTCCACCAATAGGTAGGAATAATTGTAACACTTCTGTGACTGATCACTGTTAATTCAACAACTATATTTGTATTTGTGGCACAGGGCAGATTGCAGTGTTTGCTTGTTGGTGGCTGATGCTGCCTTGTCCACACCAGATCTCCCACCATCAGTATCACAACGGAAGTTCTTCTGGGGAGCAACTCATAAGGAAAATGAGATTTTCATCAGGTCCTCTCCGTCTTCACTTTCTTCATGGGCACAATTAAAAAAATGATATTTCTTGTGATCACTGTGAAGACTAATGAGTAAACACTTAAAAAGGGCTTTGAAGATAAAAAGTGTGAAATATTCCACTTAGTTATAAAAGCATAGATGAGGCCAAAGCAGCAGCTAGTTGTCTAATTTGAATAAAATATCCTTTTATAATGTTCTAGTGATGCTGTTTTTTGAATTTGATGGGCAGCAGTTAATCTCTGTACATAAACAGCGACACCAGAATCCGCACTTCCTCTTCATGAACTTTGGAAAATCTGATCCATCTCATTTAATAATGAAAAGAAAAATAAGGAAGAGAGAGAAAGAGAGAAAGAAAAAGAACGAAAATATGTTCTTTGAGCCAGTGTGAGGTGTAGGGCAATGTTTCATATTAACCCTGGTTTCCTCTTCATACATCTGATTTCTTTGAAAAACACAGCCATAGTTCATCCACCGGTCCTATGGCCCACGTTGTTCCTAAGGGAGGCTCAATGCTACAGTTAGAAAGACCTAAAGGAAAAATATTGCTGGGGAGTTTAACCAAATTTTTCAATCTAGCAGCTTTGTAAGAAAAGAGGATGAACTGAAGCTTAAGTTTCTCATGAAAATCATGGTGTGTTCATTGATGCTATTGGGAAAGTTTGGAGTATTTCCAGCCAGGGCCAAATATAAACCACTGGATGGCATTGGATTGCATTTTGTTGGATTGGGTTAGGTAGGGTAAGGTGCCTTTTAGGACATGGAGAGCTGGAAATCAAACCCTTGATTCTCCTCTCTCCAAACATAGGTATCAAGGTGGCTCTGCCCTGATGTAACCAATGATTTCTGATCAATTATTTCCTTTTTCCAAAATCAGTTAGGACTTTTCCAGCAGGGATACTGCCACAGAGGAAGGGACATCCTTCAGCCTGCAGTGACAGGGATGCTCAGCTGCTCAGCAGAGAACTGATCAGTGAGAGTGACCTGGGCAATGTTGTACCCTGGACCTGGAGAGCAGGGAAGAGCACGGACAGTAAGTGCAGATGATGGGCTGGAAAACCTGTGCCTACGTGATGCACACCATTAGGTAAGACGTGCCTTTCAATTTCTTGCTGCAGAGTCCATAGCAAACGTAATGGCAAAGAGGGACATGAACATGGATTTTCCACAGGACAGAAAAACTCCCTCATTACCCTAGGAGACACAGGCACAAGAGGGAGGAGGGAGCAGTGCTTTCCAGGGGTTTATGCAAAATGCCTCAGGCCTGGGTGAAACAAAGCTGACAAGAATGATTTTGGAAATCAGAAATATCAATGAGCTGGGTTTATTTTCTCATACGCTATCAGTTGCCTGACCTTCCCTCTACACATTCCTTTGTCTATACACAATAGTGCAGAAGGGAAGTTATTTCATCTAACTTCAGGCATTTACATATTTTAGGACACTATTCAGGTCAGCTCTTTTAGACATCTGTCACAAAGACAAATAAATCAGTTATAAAATACCTGTATCTTTCCACTGACTACAAAAGCAGTCGAGAAGGCAAGTTCATATGCAGATATGTGGTCAGATCAATTTTAACCCCATGAATATACCCTCTACATCCTTCTCATTTCCCCCATGGAAAAATACGGAGCCCCTCACAGCACGGAGCTCAGCACAAGCAGGGCTCGGCTTGCAGAGTTACACCAGGTTGTGTTCATTGATGAGTGAAACCAGGTTGAAATTCAACTGCTAGCTCTAGTCTCCCACTCATTATCTCTGCTGGGTGTTTAGATCTCAGGGAATTTGTGGAGTTTCTGGGTTTCCAGATACCAGATAGTCTTTTCTCTGAGGCAGTGGGCGTAATTCCTTCAATGATTGTGGAGGAATCTCTAGAGGGGAACCTCATAAGCATTGCTCTCTCTCTCCTCTAAGGAAAGAAATTGAACTCATGGTTTTCTGACAAATGCTTGTTTTCTGCTGTTGTCAGAAAGCCAGGAGACATTTAGCAGCTGTAACAGTGGAAGTTAAATAAAAGCAGAAAATTTCCTGTCTGCTGCTACACTGGGTAAGTATGCAAAGTGAGGTTAAAGAGAGGTAGATCTGCTCCAGGAGACACTGTCACCCAAAATCATTTTTGAAGGGGCACAGTCTTCCCTCCCCTCCGCCTTTAATATAGGTTTAAGTCCACAAAACACAGTCCAGTGATCACTGTAAACTAAGGATAGTTGCATATTCAAACTACATAGTAATGTTATAAGTGGACTTGCTTTTTAAATAGAATATGGCCACGGCCTTCCTCCGAGATACTGGTGTGCAATTGATGGGATATCTGGTTCAGAGTTATGCTTCTACATGTTATGGACTTGGTGTCACCAGACACGGAAGTCATACAAAGTACTGTAGAAAATTGACTTTGATACAAGCAATACCTCAATTTCTTTGCAATATGAAACTATTTCACTTTCTTTTCTACTCTTTCGTCTTCTAGGGCTCTGCTTCCATAAAGCTGATTGCTGGTTTCAAGGGCTATTTATTGCCATGACAGTGACATATCACTCTGAGTAGTGCCTCTTAAGTACTATTAGCACCTACCTGATCTGAAAATGTACAAACATTCAAACAAAATTGCTGTATTAATAGACAAGCCTAAAATAAATAAACAGGAAACAAACAGAACCTTTAAAAAGAAGGAACTGCACTTGAAATACTTTAAAGATAAATAAACTTTTAGATTTGACTCCCTCTAGAGTATATTTAAGGAAAAGCTTGAATCAGGAGATTCCTTTTTTGTTGCAGAAAATCACGGTAGTCCCACCGAAGTTCTCTCCAAGTGCAAGAATCCCTCTGTGCCCAGCAGCCTCTCTTCAGCAGAGCTCTTAGCTAGTTACAGCCAAGCCCCTGCAGCGCTCAGACCAGAGCACCTCAGTGCCTCACTGACACCAGAAAACAAAGGTATATCTTCTTTTTCAGTAAGAGGTGATAGAGCTGTAATTGTGCATGCTTACTGTTTCCAAAAAAGAGACCAAAACCTTCCTGTCTTCATCAACTAAAGGCAGTAAGAGGGCTTTCATCTGGTCTGTAGTGATGAGTCAGAGCAGACCCATGTCTCTGGGGACCTGTTGTTAGAACAGGACCTTCATTCAGTTTGGCCCCCAGGGATTCAAACTCAACACAGTGTTGCAATATCTGCAGATCCCAAATGTGTTTTTTTTTTTTCTAAAACGAGGATCAGTTACCCATTTCAAAATGAGCAGAGCCGATGTAGTCACTAAGGTCATTACAAGTCTTTCAGTGAAACTCCCTCAGCCCTATTGTGTAGGACACAAGAAATATCAATGTATCCTCTCTCTGTATCTGCTAATGCTCCCACTGCCACTCTGGGGAGCTACACAGGTTTGTTTACAGGTGGTAGTGAGATATTGAACAGAAGAAAAGGTAGAACAGAATAAGCAACTGAATTTTCAAGAAAGAGCCCAGTGGAAACAAGACACAGAGTCCCTCAAAGCATCTATATCTATGTTTCTAATGAAAAACAAGCAGAACATCAAATACATTCCATAAGTTTCATATGTAATAATGAAGAGGCAATACAGGACAGGTACAATTTTCCTTCTCTCTTTGCCAGAAAGTAAGATGAAAAAATACCTGGATAAGGAAAAAAAAAGTGTGAATTTACTGAGCTGCCTGGATGTGAAAAAAAAGAAATTGGATTTCTTACTGACTAGGCCCATCACTTCCCAGCACATGATGGATTCTCAGTTGCTAGGTTTAAAGCCACAAAACAAAGGGAAGAAGAAACCCAAAGTTTACCATGTCTTTAGCTGCATGAATGTATAGATAAATTCAGTCTGGCTACAACACGTGTACTGCACGGCAGTACCTCCAGGAATAAATTTGGATCACTATGCCATAGACTTCAAAGGGTCAACATGACACATTGCATCATATCCCCCTACACAAAAAGAATTCACTAACAAACACCCCTTCCAAAAGTACTCCTTTATTCCACTTTTACATTATAGTTTCTTATGAAATATCTCAGTGGATGACTTTGGTGCTTTGCCACATTTCTCTCAATCTATTTATAAATGTTTGGTTGGAAAGAAAGTAAACATTACAGGGCAAACACTTTATAAACGTTTGCTATTTTCATGTAATACTTGAACTGGAATAGATTTTGCTTAAAATAAATAATAATCCTGGAGTGCTCTGCAAAATGACACAAAATCTCCCAAGCTTGTTAAAATAAAAATAAAAAAGAAAAGAAAACAGAAAACGAGAAAGCATAAACTAAGTGGTTTATATCTCATCTAAGAACACAAAAAATTATGCCTGTTATGAGGGGGAAAAAACCAAAAACCAGCCTGCCAGGTAGACTTCATCCTGCACAGTATGTTGCTGGTAACAGCCTTAAGGGCAATTACTGCTCTTTGATTATAAATCGATTTGACTAACATGCCACCAGAAAAGCGGCAGCACCGATGAGTGTGTGATTCCTCCGCGCCCCAATAATGGATCAAACAAATGTTTCACACCTAAAGACTCTGGCTACATTTGGGAAAGCACAACTGGTTTCTCACAGGCAGAAAAGTGATGGCTGACAGAGCGTGTTGCTGCTGCCTGCTGCTCCCTTCCCACCTCACACACCCAGCGACTTGCTGCTTGTTTATTTAAATGACACTGTTGTTTGAAATGATGGGGGCTTCTTATCCTCTTGAGTCATGCATTCTCTGTCTGCGATCCTCTGTTTAGGGACTTTTAGCACCTCATTAATTACTAACTGCAACAAAGTCATGCTGTTTTGCAACTCTATTGCCTTTGTTAAGAAATCTCAATCCCGTGTTAGAATGTGAAAGAGGACTGTTATCTACCATATGCCCTGCTTGACTCCATACTACAAAATTAGCTTTCTAGTTCCTGAAAGACATATACGTGTGCTCCTTATATCCGTACCCCATGGTTAAACAGCCCGGCTTCCGCTAAACAGCCTGCCAGTACCCACTGTAGAAGCTACTGTTGCAGATAAAACCACCTCTTAACTCCACGCGTTATAAATAAATGTTTTATCCAGAAACATACCATTTCTTAACAATGTCCTTAAAAAGCCTTAATAATGTCCTTCATAAGCCTTAATAATGTCTCAGTAAGACCTGCTGCAAAGTGCTACCCTAGATGCCTTTCTATGAGTCTGAGGGTTAACTCTCAAACAGTTAGCTACTAAAGATAAATAACTAACAGATTAAGCAGTTGGAGATATTATTCCACTTTTAGATTGAAGGTTGGTGGGACAACATCATGTAAGGACAATGAAAGTCTTCCCTGCAATGCTCTGAATGTTATCAGCGTACTTAAATTCTGCAGGCAGAATTTAAAGCAGATTGGTACAAGAGGTTTGATCCAAAAGGGATTTTGATAGCTGTGCAGAAAGCTGTGATTTAAGAATCATCTTCAGCAGCAGCTGAGGCTGGAAGCACCTAATTAAATTCACAATGTCCTTCCTTGTTTGGGGTGAATGCTCCTCAGAGTATAGCTCCTGCAGAGACCCAGAGCCGGCACAGGCAGGACTCTTGTGTGAGCAGACTGTGGGCCAAACAGAGCTAAATTCACTGAGGATCTAGACCCAGCCACCAGTGGAACCAGGCCCCTCTCAGCAAGCAGTGTGTAAAAGCTTGTTTACAAAACAGGGACAGAAAAATAGAAATGGTAATAATAGCGACTCTGATTCTGTGATTCTGTGATTTGCTTAGTGGTTAGGGTATATGCAGCCAGAAGATACCAGTTTCTGCTCATAAATTTCCATTTAATGTGAAATGTGCAAGCATTCCTTCAAAAAAGAGACAGAAAGTAAGGTTTCCCTTCAAGTGCCTTAAAATCAATTCCTTCTTATCATCTGACACCAAGAATGTTTATGGTGGCACAGATGCAGCAAAGCAGCCTGTGAAGCAACCTCAGCCAAAGAATCACATAAGAGAGAGCTCAGGGTGTGGGGTGCAATTGCACACTGAATCACACTCCCATGGAAGGCACACATGGAGCATGGGTCCACATACTGGCCAAGTTTCATTGCCATTGGGCTAAAGGGAACTCTAGAAAAAGACACAACTGACTATTTTTCTGAAAGAAAGGATCTTAATTTCTCCCCTGATGCAGGAGGCTGGCTGACTCGGGCATAAATGGATATTTAGCTGGGCAGAAAATCCTAGCTGGGCTGAGTGTTTCCTTATTGCTAGCTCCTGCTTGCTCTCAGTTCAGGACAAATGTTGGTTCTGGTAGCAGTTTGGAAGGTACACCTATTGCCACAGTTTATCTGGAGAGTTTAGACATCTAAATATTGGATGTTGGATGTCACCTGCAAAGTCATATGCCTACAAGGTAGGATTTACTACTCCTAAACTGAAGATGCTTCCATATATCATGAGATCTTGGCCTTCAAGTTGTAGCTGTCTGATGCCTGATTTGTAATTTGTTCAGTGTAGTAGATGTAGATATTAGCTTAGCAGAAGCTCCACATCACTAAATCCTTGTTATTCAACTACCAGTCATCAGCCTCATGCGAAAAGAGAACTAAGTTCAGAAGTAAAACACGGTGTGATTCTTTCCACTCATGAACAGCGGTCAGAAATATGCTGGAAGGTACGCAAAAAGGGTAAGGCTCTGACTAGGGAACGCCTGTCTCTTCAGAAAAGTATAAGGGTTTTTTTCAGCTCTGATGAACCGAACGCAAAATATGAACTGATGCAACATATCCAATTGCTTCAAGCTCTCTCCAGGTATAGTGACAGACATCAGCTTGTGCTTAAAAGTCCTTCTCAAGAATACCATGTCACCAGTGCACCAGAGTCAAGCAGAAGATAATATTCTTCAGGATTTCACCATTTTGCAGTTTTCCAGAACTTCACTTTACACCTTGAAATAAGCAGCAAGAGCATTTGAGTACAGAACTGTTCCAGACTGCTCAGCACTATCTGCCTGATACTGAAACATCTCATAGAATAAGTATCAGTGACACATTTACCAATGTTTAGTGAAGGACAGGGTGGGGTAACCCATGGCTGCATGCTGTGTGCCTCATGTTGACAGTGGCTGCCCAGTTCCTCAGCTACAGCTCCTACAATGCTGTAATGCCTCTTTCTAACTTCAGGCCACTGGAGCTGAACTGCTTCAGTATATCCTGGCAGTGGGATGGCAGAGGACGACTGGAACTGCAGCACACGAGCTCCATCTACACTGCGCACCACCATCCTTCTTCAGGCCTACCTGTTCCTCTGTATGCACACTAGACAACCTGCCCACCACCCACGCTGTGTGCAGCGTGAGCACATACGTAAAGGAATGGGCCTGTTCCCTTGTCCCTGCCTTTCCAAGGAACCCTACATCTGTAATTTCACCTTAGGTAGTGAGATTGCTTCACTGACCTACTTGAGACACTCCCTGCCCTTACTGTTTTACATGTCAGGTTTTTCATTTCCTCATGGTGTACCAGATCAGGAAACTGAGTATGCTGAAAAAAACCCTTTTTGTGTTTAATTTTTCAGCCTGATATTTCCCAAACCCTTGGACCAATAGAGCCCAGCAAGTGGAAATGAGCAAGTCACTTGGGCAAGTGTGGAATATACTTAGATGGACATTAACACCAAAGAAATTCACAGGAAACACTGCCAAAGGGAGAAAACAGCTCCTCCCAAATACTGAAATCATAGAGAAATCAATGCCTAGACAAATGGATGTGTCAGACAGCTGTGAATCTTTGCTGCTGGTTACTCACATCCTCCAGCTTTACCCAGTTGTAGTTCCACCCTATGGGCTGTCACCACAGGAGAAGCATACTTGGGCAAACTGATGCATGAATTTAAGCCAGTACAGTTATTCTGGTATTGCCTTCTGGGTGGTTAAAGTTAGCCTACATCAAAAGCTGTTTTTTTTCAATTCAGCATACATTAGAAAAACATTTACGTTAATTGCTTCTGTTCTAGAATGATTATTCGCACCCAAAATACACAGATACTTCTACGGCAATGCAGAGGTTTTTTCTTGTCGACTCAGTTGCTCTAGGCACAGATTCTGCAAACACAGAAGAAAAAGTTGGTCTGCATCCCAAGAGTTTTACAATCGGATGGCAAGTCCAAGAGACGACCAACTGATAGATGACTACAGGGAAACAATGACTTAGCACGGTTTGATCATCCTCATATTAACTGCTAAAACTTCCTCTGTGCCAAAAACTTCTCATTTTGAGGCCTTCCTGTTGGGCTTTCTTAACTGAGCTGCATCTGGAAGGTTTGTGCTGCAAAATTTGTTTGTGTGTTTTTCCCACAAATACCCCCTTTTTTTTCTGCATACAATAAAACAACAATTCAGCCCTCCTCCAGTGTGATCCAGAAGACCAGATCCAAATCTCTCTTGGACTGATAAAAGGTCAAGCTGACAGCAGCAGGCTTTGGACCTGGTCCAGACAGAGGGGTAGTCCAGATCGACATGCTAATTTAGGACCTGATCCTGTAAACTTTGATTACACTGGGATTTTATTACAATGACAGAATTGCACAAGTCAGAGATGAGAAAAATCAATTAGGTCATCTAGTCTATTTGTTGCCAGTGTAGGATTGTTCTCTGCTGCACATGTTGTTAATGTTCTGCCATTAGATATTTTAAATATCTGAAACATAAAGACATTATTAAGGATATTGGGACTGGATTTTTAGGAATAAGTTTATTTTTTAAAAAAGTATACTTAGTTTCAACCTGTTGTGAGTGGAGCATTTTTCATCACTCACTTTTTTCAGTATACTTAGACTATTCAAAGATAATCTCCTGTAACATCATGAGTATTCTCCAAAGCTGTTAATATCACAAGCAGAAGATTAACTTCCTAAATTGAACATGGCTAAAGAACAAATGGGTTATGTTAGGAAACACAGAGAAATGTAACAACTGTCAGATTGGGAAATACGGAAAAGAATAGTAATGTGCACACACAGACACGCAAATACTTACATATATAGATGTGTGAACGTGCATGTATGTGTGTGTGTGTGTGTGTGTGTGTGTTCCGGGTAATTTCTTATATATTGGTATTTTTCCATGTGCCTTGCCAACTGTGCTTGCCCTTAGTTTGTACAGGAAAAGAGAAATCTGGAGCAAAGACTGTCATGATTTGGGGTCCTGCGTAGTGCCAAGAATATTGTGGGTGTTTAACAAATAATAGATGTGTCGGGTTGTGCAACCGTTACTCAGGATTCCTGCTCCAGTCCTCCAACCCTTCTCCCTTCCCAGACATTACGGACCCAGATCTGTGGGGAAGCTACCAGGGGTGACTCCTTGGTGGTAAAGTCTGACCTATGCCATCTACACCCTGATCAGTACCTGAAAAATAAGGATATGTCTCGGACACGGTATGCTTCCTTTTCAAGTTATATATCAGAAGTAATCCAAGGCCTTTATTCCTTTACTGTGTTTCCCAAGTTGAAAAGGCAAATTAGTGACTCTTTTGTTCACTTACACAAACTATTTCCAGTCTAGAGAATAATGACAAAGGGTGAGCATTCAGCTGTCCTGTTCACATGGCTAGTTTTTATGACTAGAGTGCCATTTTAAGCAAGCACGATATCAACTTTTAATTGAATATTAATATTTTATTTGGGATATAATCTGAGGATCCTGAGGCCAGCTTCTTTTCTAATACAATGTATTAGCTATTTGGAAAACTGAAATCAACATTTTCCGGCTGTGGGAGTTTGCACAGAGAAACCGCTGGGCAGGAATTGCAATAGTGAAAACACCACACACTATTACTCTTTGACTAAAGGATTACTCTCCTTAAAAAAAAAAAAACCAAAAAAACAAAAAAAACCCCAACAACCAAAAAAACTCCAGCAAAACAATACCTAGCTGATTTTACAGACTCCTCCTGTTGGCTTCATTGCAGCTCAGTAAAACAGACATATTTGACTTTCTGGCAACACACAGACCATCAGCCATTCTTTCCCTCCCCACCCTCTTTAATAAACCCCAAAACAGAGAGGTGCATAAAACCACCCTGGGAACCATTTCCGATTCATCTGTTTCGCTTGCAACGAAACACTACATCCAACTCCCTCCACAGTGTGTGCTGCTGCTGGCTCCTTACGTCTCAGGGCCTGGTGAGGGGAGGCTTTTTGCGTGCTGGATCCCCCCAAAACCGATCGTCCACTGACTGCAGGCCCAGGCACAGCTGTGCAGCCCTGCACAGCCCAGCCCGGTCGCTGGCTCTGCCTCCCCACGGCTAATGTCAGCCTGAACTTTGCCACCGATATCTCATCCATCGGGATGAGCGACATAAACAGAGGATTGCACGCCAGAGTTTTGCTCTGGAACAAGCTCCTTCCACACATTTCAACAATATAAATCTTCCCCTTTTACCGCAGAACGGCAGTAACTGTTTATGGGTTCAGTTTGTTATTGTTGTTGGGTGGTTTTCTTCCCCTCTAATGGCGCTGGTTTGTGGGGGCAACCAGGCTCCTGGCGTCCTCTCACCCTGCTGCTTTTTGGATCCCGTCTTGAGTCAAGGCACAGCTTTTGTTTTCTCCTCTATGTCTCTGCCCCTCTTCCACAGCAAATAAACCACCTCTCCCCCCCGCTGCTGGTCACTCATGCATACCCTGCCCTACTGCTTGGCCCTTGGTTGGCGCACACTCCACAAATCAGTTTTGCTGAGGCTCTTGGGTGACCCATGCAGTCCCCGGGACTGTCTCCCAACACATCTGTCCCACACGTCTCTGCCACAGCAGGGACACAGGGAAGGGAAGAGGCTGGAGAGGCACTGAGCAGAGTTTCTCAGTCTTGCATTTTCAGGGCAAGGAGAGGGAGTGCACTCCCCATTTGTTTAATGTTTTCCTTATGTTTCTCGCGGAGCATTTATTTTTTGACATGCTTTCTCTGCCCACTGGTGCTAATGCTGCTCAAGTGAGTTGGCTGGCTAGCTGCAGGTTGGCTCACATACATGTCCCATCATTTCTCCACAGCCTTGTTTATTTATGCCACTCGCCTGGCTTGCTCAGATATTTATACACACACACTAGCACACAAGAAGTTTCGATCTCCAACAAAATAAAACATCGAGACAAATGCACCTTCTACATGTGAGGGTAACCCCTAGTTTCGTCTGCTGAATGATTTTTATTTTATGCCTCTCTGGCAATCCCACGCCATCCGGCTCAAGTATCCTGGATTAGAAAGACTTTCCCCAGAGTCCTTTTCAAAGGGAGCCTCCCACAGACCTTTAAATCCCCCACATTTTATGGTACCGATATTTAACAGCTCTGAGAGGGGCAGCGGGGGGAGAGAGTGGGGAAAACAGTTACAAATAGGAGTGGCCGCTCCTCACACCATTGAGGTTCTTGATGCGATCAGCGCCGGTTTACATGGCTCACTCTCTCATCTCAGCGATAGGCACTGAGATAAGAAGGCAAGCAAGAAAGGGCTCAGTGAAGTCGCCAGTTTTACCTAGAATCAACCTCACCACCTCCTTTGTAGCCTTCCCCTTCACCCCAAAAGGAAACCCTTGCCGGAGAAAAGAAACGCGATACCCTTCTGTCAAACAGGCGGCCTCGCTTCGCCGAGGTGCAGCTGAGCTGTGCCCTTGCTGCCGGAGCTCTGCTGAGGGTCCCGACGGCACGGGCGGGAGGCTGCTGTGTTCACCCCCTGCTCACGGTTCCGCTCGACCCCAGCCTGGGGCCAGCCCCGTGTCTCGCCTGCCGCCAGCCGGCCGTGGGGACGGTCCCCGGCCCCGGCAGGACGCGCGGGTTTGCTGTGTCCCGTCCCGCCGGAGAAGCCACCCCTTCAGGAAAACCCTTGTCCAGTGGGGAAAGGCCACAGGGGAGAAAATCCGGAGAGGCTGGAGACCCCTCACCGCCCCACTCCCATCTCCTCATCTCCACTGCGAGCTGGGGTGTAAGGGGCAAATTCGGGGAAGAGAGGGTGCCGCGCTGTGTCCCCCTCCGCAGGGAAGGGGCTGAGCACCCCGCCCCGTTCCCCCAGCGAGTGGGGGCGCCCCTCCCCACGGAGGGGCCGGGGCGCGGGGGGCAGCGGCAGCTCGGCGGCGACCCCGGGAAGGCCGGCGGCGGAGGGGAGGCGAGCGGAGACCTTGGGGCGGGGGCTGCCAGAGAGGCTGCAGAGCCCAGCCGCCCCCGGGCCCCTCTGCCGGAGGATGCTCGGGGGCCGATGCCCCGAAGGGGCTCGGCCGGGCGCGGGAAGTCTCCCCCCGCCGTGCCGGGGCGCTGGGGCTCGCCTCCTCCCGGNTGGGTCCTCCCTCTGCCCCCCCGCCGCTCCCGCCCTCGCACACTCCTCTCCCACCGCCATCCATCCATCCGTCCTGTCGGCACCTCGCCCGCCCGGCGCACACACGGGCGCGCACAGCCGCACGCACCCCGGCACCCTCACAACATGCTGCCGGCCACCGGCCCGGCATGGACCCCGGCGGCGGCTGCTCGGCTCCTCTCCGCTGCTGACTGCCCTCTGAGGTTTGCGGCAGGTAGCGGGGCAGACTGCTGGAAAGTGCAATAGGAAAAGCGAAGGGGAAGGGAAAAAAAAAAAAAAAAAGGAAGAAAAAAAAAAAGGAAAAAAAGGCAAAAGCCATCAAGCCGGCCAAGCCCAGCTTTGGATCTCAGTGCAGGTATTTCTGCTGCTGTGTTCATCCCTTGCCGCCTACCACTCCGGTTTATTATTTCTTTTTTTAAGGAAAGAAAAAAAGGACAAAAAGGAGAAGTCGAACTCTCAAAGGGTTACTATGCAATTGCGACTGATTTCTTGGTTTTTTATCACTTTGAACTTTATGGAATACATTGGCAGCCAGCACGCCTCCAGGGTACGGCGACAGGGAAGAAGTAAGTGCGAAGAGATTTATACTTTGATAACTTCTGCTTCCTCTCGTTGTGCTGTTCACCTGTCCGGGGGGTTCCGTGTCCCCGGTGTCAGGGCGAGTGCGCTGGGAACTAAATCCCTCGTCAGCGGCGCGGCCGAGCAGATTTGCAGGCAGTTTCATTCAGTTGGAGGGATGAAGTCGATTTTTGACCTCTCTCTGCTCTTCTTTCTCACCTCACCGGGATGAGCAGCGCGGGCTCTGGGAAGACCTGCGTCTGGTGTTTTACATTTTAATGTCTGGTAAAAGGGAACGTCCTTTCTTAGGTCTTTTCTCTTTCTGAAGGGAAAGGGTAAAGACACGACAGGTAACTTTTTGCCGGTATGCCCTAAATGCCTTTCTCCATCCCGGTTAAGAAGCCCCCTTCCCAAGAACGGGCAGTACAGATTATCGCTGTAGGATAAGTCCGGCGCCCGGCGATGCGGAGGGGGGCTGGGGTGTCGCGGCTCTGTCCGGCCCGTTGGTTTTCAGTCTCCGCTCGCCACTAGTCACCCATCGCCACTGTCCTGTTACTGTGGCCCCTGAATTTTTTAATTTTTAATTTTAATCCCATGGGATGAGGCGAGTTCTTCCCTTCTGATTTAACCGACCCCTGTCCATCTCCGCATGGGTCGGGGCAGAGGCAGGAGGCAGGCAGGGGCCCGGGGGGCGAGGGGCAGTACCCAGGGTGCTGGCAGAAGCTCTCTGGGAGCTGTCGCCCCGAGGAAGAGAGGAGAGCCTCCCGTCATCGGGGAGGAAAGAACAGGGAGGCAGCAGCGAGTCGCCCCCTTGGGAAGTCGCTGTCCAGGTCGCGGGGCGCTGCCACGGGCAGGAGGGTTCCGGCTCCGGCGTAGGGAAGCGGCGTGGGCTCGAATCCTCGGTGACACCCCCGGCAGTGCCGCCGGTCGGAGCTCTGCCGTGACCCTGACGCAAAGAGCCGTGGATGAGGCGGGATGCGGCAGGAGGGGCCGCCGGGACGTGCCCCCGACCCGGCCTCGCCACCCCGCCTGCATCGGACCGGCCGCTCTTTCTGGGGAGGAGGCATTTTCTGCGCACCTACCGCGGAGGGGCTGCTCATGCCTGTCCGCTCTCCCTGACAGCTGCAGACACCGAGGAAATGTCATAAAACACAGCAGCCTGCATTTAATCAGCAAGAAGTAACTGAGTTACTTCCTCAGGGAGGGGAGGTACTATTATTTTAATTTTCTCCTGCTCAGCCTTCGCTCCCTTGCCCTGCTTGACACGGCAGGCCCTTGAAAGCCTCCTTTGTGTGGTTTGCGTCCTGCAAACAAGGTTTGATTCACCTAAAGTGCCCCTAAAGCGGAGCTGAAGACGAGAGAGACTGGGGCTCCAGCCCTTCGATCCCCACGGCCTCTCAGTGAGGGAGCACTAAGGGCTAAGTAAAACATGTCAGGGCATCCGATTTATTATCCTTGGCAAGGGAGGGCTCCGCAGCCTCCATCACTTCCCACCCACTCCTTTAACCCCTGGCAACCGCGGGCCCGCAAGCTGCGGCTGTCCCGCACCCCCAGCCGTAGGGGTGCCCCGACGGGTGCGGCAGAGGTTCAGCCCCGGGCCGGGGGCACGGCAGCGCTCGGGGGACAGGAACNCGGCTCGGCACGGCCCGGGAGCTGCCCCACTTTCGGCGGGAGAAGGCAGGCCTGTCTCCTGCCCCGGCCGCTCGCAGTGCTGGGCGCAGGGCAGCCGCCCATTCCAAGCGTCGGGGCAGACGCGGTGTACTCTCCAGGCGAGTGCCGTCCCACCTCGTTCGTCCTCAGACAACCTGCATAGCAGGGTAACTTTCGGGAAATAGAGGCGGAAGTGTTGGCCGCGAACATTTAGCTGGTTGGTACACCGTGGAGAAGGTACCGAGCACTTGCTCAAAGATTTATGGTTAAAATGCAAGAGTTAAGATAAATTCACAGCAGAACAAGTGGCTGGAAAATCACAGCTAGAGGGTCAGAATGGAAATCTGGCTTGTTATTTTGGCAGGGAAGGCAAAAAGCCTTTCAGAACACCTCACCTGGACGTGCTCTACATCGTGTACTGGCCGAGGTCTTCAAATCCAGCTGGTTGTAAAACATGATTTGGCATAAATAGTGGTTACTTGGCTTGAAGCAAAAAATTAGAGAGTGAGTGTTTATGAAAGTTGTTATAAAAGTGGTTACGGTCACTTGCACTAATCACTTTGGCTTTAAAAACCTATGAATCGCTGTTAGTAAAGAGTGCATCTTGAAATAAATTATAGTGTGCAGATAAAGAAGACACCTGTCAAATTAATCTACTCTGTGGAAGACTTTCCCTGGATTTCTGTTTCTTTTGCTCAGATAGTTTCCTTCAATCATAAATCATAGGCACATATCTAGGGAAGTGTTTTTAAATTTCTCTTTAACCTACTTATTTTTAACTATAGTACAAATAACTTCCTATCAAGCAGTCAGTGAGCCCATGTTGCTTCATTTTGTTTACTATCAGAGTCCTTAATTCCATGTATTATATTGTAGACTTACATATTTTAACATAAAGAAACTATGAAATTTGAACTGACTAATTCAGAATATGCCATGCCATACTCTCAGCTGGTATAAATTGAAGTTCATTTGTTAAATTACCTCATCAGAAGAATCTGGTCCTGAAGCATTACTTACTTTGTACCTATTGCCAAAGTAACACTTACTATGAGAAACATCTAGTTTGCAATCCTTTTACTCTCCAAACTCCTACTGAAGTTTCTAGCTGGAGAATCCAAAATTTCTGTCCCATGATCAGTAGTAAAGATATAGTTGGCTGTGGAGAGATAAAACTCCTCTGAAGTCAACAACAAAGTGCAGACTGATGATCGAGTCCAGAATTAGACATAGAACACAATCAATAAAAGTTTGAAAGCAAACATACCATTAGCAGATAAATTTGTGGTTTTATTCTGATAATAGCAATTAAGATTAATGAACTTGCTTGTTTGAGTCTTACAAGACAGAGTAATATGCGGCTGAGTATAGACTAGCATACCAAAAAGTGAGAATTTCTATGTATTGGCCAGTGATTGCAGTTTGCTTAGAAAAAAAGAGGATTAAGTCAATAGTTCCAAAATATTTTGGCTCTGCAGGCCACTACCAGCCCCCACAACTTAGTGCTGACAGTTATGTACATCTCTCACTGACCTTCTAATGGACAGAAATGAAGTATTATTTGCTGCGGGTCTGTGAGTGACCGGCAGACCATTTGCCACGATCCTGTGGACTAGCAGTGAGCCATGGACTAAATTTGGAAATCTAGAATAAGCAAAGTGATAGAAAATTCTGTATTTCTACTGCACTCCTACATTTGTGATTAAAATAACCTGTATGACTTTGTGGAAATGCAATTTGGATGTAGAGCTCCCATGATTATTGGTAGCCCATAAAATTTTCTCCTGCCTTTCACTACAACAGCATGTTCAGGATACCTGACATTCCTTCCTTCCTTCCTTCCNTAAAGTGCCCCTAAAGCGGAGCTGAAGACGAGAGAGACTGGGGCTCCAGCCCTTCGATCCCCACGGCCTCTCAGTGAGGGAGCACTAAGGGCTAAGTAAAACATGTCAGGGCATCCGATTTATTATCCTTGGCAAGGGAGGGCTCCGCAGCCTCCATCACTTCCCACCCACTCCTTTAACCCCTGGCAACCGCGGGCCCGCAAGCTGCGGCTGTCCCGCACCCCCAGCCGTAGGGGTGCCCCGACGGGTGCGGCAGAGGTTCAGCCCCGGGCCGGGGGCACGGCAGCGCTCGGGGGACAGGAACCCCCGCGGGGCCAGGGTCGCGGAGCGGGGGCCCCTCCGCCCGGACTTGCTCCGGCACCTGGTGCGCGGCGCGCCGGGCCAGCGCCGGGCCGGCGGCGACCTCTGCTGTCCCGTGCCGCGGCGGGCAGCCCGCGGCTGCAGGTGCTCGGCTCCCGCCGCACGGCTCGGCTCGGCACGG
>VXAZ01001543.1:225124-304071 GCA_013399875.1 Gymnorhina tibicen
TCCTTCCTTCCTTCCTTCCTTCTCTCCTGCCTCCCTGCCTGCCTTCCATTGCTCTTCTGTCCATTCCTCTGCTGATGCAGGACTGCAGGTCTTCCAGCATCTGCTTCTGGTCACAATTACTAGTGGAGGGCTCCAGTATGCAAACACTCTGCATCTCTGGCTTGGTTTGCATTCAACTACTTACAAACTTAAAATTAGGGAGGTGTGTAACAGCCCATTTGTAAACATAGTTATATAAATTAAAACAAACCAGGAAAATACTGACAAAACACAAACTGGTGAAATTATATCTTCAGTCTTTTTATACTCTTGTACAGGGTGTAATTCACATGGAGGTAGAATGTCAGCAAGAAAAGAGGAATTACATTATTAGTTAAAATAACACTTCATTTTAGAAGCAATTCTTTTAAGAGTTCATCACCTATATACGTTATTGATATCTACATGTATGTTTAGGGTTGGCAGGTCACAGATGGCAGTACTACAGATTTGATATGTAATACAGATGTTGTTACCAATTTTTAAAAATAGAAACAATTTTGTATCTCAGTGCAACAGTTTAAAGCAGCAGTTAGCCAAGCGAGTAGCCATCAAACAGCCCCCCTTGGGCAGGATTGAATTACTGTTAGTTCTCTTTCAAAGTGTTTGTATGCTGCTGATAATTCTTTTCTGTGATGTCTTCATATTAGTATTGTGAGGGTAAATACTTTGCTGGTGACAAGTGGTCTTTTTTTTTTGCAATGAAACGATATTTCTCATTTTTTGGATGAGAATCTGTTCATTTAAAAATAGACAATAAAATTCCTATTACAGTCCTTAGAAGCAGAAGCTGTTCCATCGTGTTGTCGTAAACTGCGAACATATCTCATTGTAGTGATATCTTAAAAAAATTAAATATCAGAAAATCACTACCCATCGCTGAAGGCTTTAGAAGCATGATAGGGATAGACTGCTTGTGTTGTTATTTTTTTAAAATAACTCTATGTGTATGTAAATCTGTGTCTGATCATACCAGCATATATGGAATGATAACTGCTGTTATCCCGGAGACTAAAGGACTTTACTGACCAGTTCCCGTTTCATACCTGACATCTGAAAGGGTGATGATTTCAATTTTTATCTTCTATCACCTGTTGAAGACATTTCTTATACTATATAAAATTCATGTTATACTTTAAATACACATATTACCACAACTTCTCAAAGACATTGACGTAGGATGGTACACCTGAAAATATATGAAAAGTTCTATTTCTCTCTGCAGACAGAATAAAATATTGCTATTATTAGTGAGATGGTTTTAGAGCTTGAACCTGCCTCCTTTGCTTTCAGTGGAGAAAGTCCTATGGACTTCGCTGGAGCTGGAGTGAGCTTTTTTCTGTAGGATCGCAGGATACATTTTGAGTTTGGAAGAAATCCTATACTAAAATACTTGCAAAATTGCATTATTCAAATATGTACAGCCCCTAAAGAGGATAAAACAATGCCT
The DNA here is from genome assembly GCA_013399875.1 of Gymnorhina tibicen. Classification (NCBI taxonomy): domain Eukaryota; kingdom Metazoa; phylum Chordata; class Aves; order Passeriformes; family Artamidae; genus Gymnorhina; species Gymnorhina tibicen. The sequence goes on from VXAZ01001543.1 coordinate 226,614, forward strand.
TTTACCCTTCAAAATGATGATCTATAACCTGCTTGGGAGGCAGTCTCTTTCTTAACCATATGAAAAATACAGCTATTTTACTACTTCCACCTATTGAGCCAACCGAAGCCAAACAAGTTAACCGAGACTAATTTCTTCTTTTGAGCTTTGCCCTTAGTCTATCAAGCCTTTGCCAATCCCCATTCTGCTGTTTCTGCTTGCAATAAATTTTTCACTGGAGACTATGGAAGTTATACCTGATAAAATCTGAGCTAGAACTTGAAAATCAGACTTACTAATTTTGTCTTGCTTAGCATGCCAATTTTGCTTTCTGGTTTGCAAAGCAAGTGTGCTGGCTCGACCACTGCACTTTATTGCTAACATTAACAACCTGTCTGTCATTTAATATTCAGTAATTTACAGACAGTGACTACTAGCAACACTCTTCCATCAGAACTATGAATGTTCTTAAGAACGATTTTTCCCCTACAGTGAATTGCCGCTTTTGCTTGAAATTAAATTGAAAGTTGCGAAAGCTTGGTGGAGGAGATATAAAAGCTAATAAAAAAATAGTATTTTTGTCTCACTTCTAATTTTGGAGTCTGAACTACTCAAAATCACTTTGCCAATTTTTTTACCAAAATAGTTCTGAACAAAGCAATCTTATCAGATGACAAAAGGCAGCTGAAACCATGTACATTTTTTTTATACAAAAGTCTGTCTGTCTGCTATTACCACAAACAATGCTTCAGAAAAAAGTACTCAGAGAACATTTACTCATGCAAAACGTGCTACGGCTCTCAAAAAAAAAAAAAAAAAAGATGAGAGCTACAACTCTTTTATAAATAATTGAATAACTGAGTTTTTGGCAACAGCAGAATGATTACAATTAGATGCTTTGTCATAATAAAATCTAACAGATTTTATTAATGAGTACTTCAACCTTATTTTTGTTGCTAGTACAGAGCAGTGCAAGGAGAAATGCTGCTTAAGAAGGAGCAATTGTACTACAGTTGTACGACAGCTGACTAATAAACATTTTTGTTTGTTTCAATGTCTAGATTATGAGCTATCGACCTTGCATTTTAAAATGTTAGCGTTATTTTCTCCTGTGATCAAACGTAGCAGCCAGTGAAGCAAAGGAGCCACAAAACACATCTTGCTCCAGTGCTCCCAGGCAAGATCTCAGCTATGGTGACCAGAGCTGAACTGGGAGTGCCTTTGGCTGTGGCAGTGGCACCGAGCTCCTGCCAGCTCCAAACAGCACCCCAGCCTTGCACTGATATTTTGGCTCCACACAACGGAATAATTAGGGGGAACAATAAAGGAATGCTTATAGTAATACTTTTAAATAAAAGTAAAACCCCAAACCACAGGTTTACGCCAAGTTCTGGTAGTGCTGCTATAAACTTTATCCTTTCAAGCTTCAGTTTTTACATCCTGACAGGTTTTGTGTTTAAAATTGCAAGGTCCTAGATGGGATTTCAGACTTTTGGTATTTTCTGCATGGTAAAGAAGATTTTGGGGCACTGTAAAATGAAACAGGAGGTCATTGATAGATGTCAGGATAGTAACGATGTGCAATTCCTGCGGCTTCCTGTAAAGTGTAAGGGCAAACACAGAAAGGCTCACATCCAAGAACAGGACATGAGGTGCCTAAGGTGTGTCTCGGACAGGATTTAAATAAGAGTCCCTCATCTTCAATGATGTCTAATTTTCACCTCACCCTTGACACACGGATATTTCTCAGATGCTTTGTCATTTCTAAAGTGATGTTTCATCTCACTGTCATTGAGCATCTGTCTGAGCTCAGGTCCCTTCATGCAGAGACTTTGAGATTTTCTCTTAAAGAAACCCTGTGCAAAAAAAATGCAATGAATAAATTGTGACAAATAATAAAAAAAACAATGCAAATTTCCTCCACATGGAGCACACAATATTGCAGATGATTGCTTACTGACATTGGAATATAGTCACATGCATTCCTGCTCCATACCCAGCCCTCAAGCACTTGCCTTTCCTGTACAAACTAAAATAGGTGCGAGCAACCTCCTGAGATTACACGCAAATCCAGGTGAAAAAACCTCAGTTTATCAGAGCATATCAACACAGATAGGCTAGAGTCATGCTGTATGGAAGAATTAATTTAGCTTAGATTTTCAGTTCCTGGCCAAATATTTCAGCAGCTAAGTTTTTGGATACATTAAGGCTGCTGCTCCCTTCTTGGTGTGTTTCAAAAGAAAAGAGGGAATTGTCCTTTCTTTTTTTAAAGAATGTATTGGTTTGCAGTGCTGTGTAGTAGTGCCAGGGCACCTAAATGCCCTGGACATCCAGGATTTGATACAGTTTCTGACCTCATCTTTTCAGACTAGGTTGAGACTCCTTTGTTCAGCGTGGGGACTGGGTTTTGTCCCTTTTGTAGGAACCCAACTCTTCTCACCTACTAAAAGGCAACTGAAATATCTTGCTCAGAGCTGCCAACTGTTCTTTGATGGAGGTGTCAATGGAGGACATCATGACACAAAGCAGGGATGTTCAGAACAGCATGAATCCTTTACCAAACACCAGCTCATCCACCTCACTTCTCCCCAGATAACTCCCTTAGTACACAGCTTCACTGGTGATAGTGTTTTCACGGGAAGTTACAGCAGAGGTGGGGCTTGAGATACTTTAACTCAGCTTCCCTACAAGGAAGACAAGATTCTCACGTGAACCAGAATCGTAGGAGCAACCAGCTGGCGGAACAAGATTTCTGTTGTGTTTCTTGAAAAACTTTTACAAACATCCACATGAACCAGAGCTACTAAAGCCTGACACTTTAATATGTTTACAAAGTTTATGTATGTTATCAGCACATGCAATACTCCCAACAGGATTTATTACAGGTTTCTTTAGCAACAACATTTTTTATCATAACAGCTTAACTGGTCAGAGAGAGGAAAACAGCCAGTTTCTCCAGAGTGCTCCTCCCACGCACACTTGCCCAGCATTATTGCGTTGCTTATTCATGAAGATTACACAAACCAGTGTTGGCAAGTGTTTCATAACCTTGTTTCCTTTTCCTAGAATGTTCATAATTAATTTCACTTTTTTCTGTGCCACCAAATAACGAGTTGCTGGTGTTATTTTACTTGATGTTACTGTTGAGTGAAGAACTAGCCCTCCAAAATAGAAAAGTGGGAGCAAAGGCTGTTTATTCAACATGGCAGTCAGAAGATGTTAAGTGCAAGTATTTCGCAAACACACGGGGATGGATGAAGATTCCAGAAAGTTTTGGTATAACACAGAACTACAAATAATCAGCTGAGACCTCCTTGTGCTGGGCATGCTGGCTGCAGATGTCTAATAGACAAGATCCTGAAGGCCTGGAAGGCAAATAAATGACATGATTTTGTGTTTCGCAAAAAAAAAAAAAACCACAACAGTTTCTGTTTTGCAGTCCAAAACGAAATCACACATTTGTCTCTTGTGTTTATGTTTTATGAAGAGCTGGGCAATTGACAAGTTTCAGAGTTGAGGGCGTATTAAAAGCGAAAGTAGAATTCTGTATGAGAATGTAGAATTTATAACTTGTACTATGTCCTACACAAGTATTTTTAAGACCAAGGCCCTGACTTTAGGAATGAAACTATTTAAATGTGCTTTTTAAGTTACCAATTGAGGGGAAGTTTCAGAGGTGTAAAAATCTGGCAGTAGGATTCAACTTCGAGTGAATGTCAGCAAAAGGACATCCTCATGGCTGCTTAGATCATATATTATTTCTGAAGAATAGACCAAAGTTGTTTTGAGAAACAGGTAAACATAAAAACAAGTTCCCCTAAACAGATTGTGGACAAAAGTATTGCTTTTTTTTCTCCATTTGGATAATTTATTTCTGGTAAAAACCTACAAAATCAATATGATTTGAAAGTGCTTATTCTCTTCCATGACTGGGTACCTGGTTCTTTCATCTGAGTAATTATCTAAGATACTACTCCTGCTTTAAAGCCACAACTTCTTTCAAAAACATGTCTTAGAACAAGTAAGCTGTCACATTACTAACTCCGAGTTAAGTATATCTGAGCAAATAATCTAACAAGCGGTGACGTATATTATGGGTGTGTGGTCTCAATCACTCTATGAAGGTGAAAATTACAGAGGAGGTTTCAAATAGGCTTTCATTTATAAGGTATCTACATATTGTACCTGGATACTCTGATAACCACAAGTCTTCCCAAGCTTCCTGGAGGTTAGAAGCACTGGTTGGGGAGCGACCAGAGTGGGGGGATCTTACTACTCATTGCCAGAATCTGGCTGGCCACAAAGGAAACTGTGAACTGTACCCTTTCAAGATGAGGACAGGCTGCTATTCACCTCTTTCTGAAATCACACCATTTCCAGCTACCCAGTGAGCAGAGAAGTTCATTTCTCCCTCAGGATAAATCACATCTGAGACCAGATAAAATAGATTAATCAAAAGAGTAGCCTTCTCTTGCATTTCCATGCTTCCTTGATTATGTGAGAGAGGAGTATTCTAACCATAGCTACCACTAAAAGACCACCAAGCATTATGAAAGTCAGTCCATAATCCTTTCTGAAACCTTGCATAATTTCTTGGAAAGTAAGTTATTCATCTGTGGAACTTGCTGGTTGAGCCCTCCAGTCTGGTTCCATGACTGGCTGTGGTTACTTCCGGGAACAGGAAAAAGGGCCTGTGTTTTTCATCTGGAAGTATGCAGAAACCTTTGGACACATCTTGTTCAAAAGAGATCAGTCACAGAAATTGCAGTACTGCATATAAGAGAGTTTATTCAGAAGTTGAATCTTCCATCTCATATTCCTTGACTCCTACATAAACCTTCTCTGGCTTACACAGTTAATTCCCTGGAACCTCCTGACCCTATGACTGTTGTCCTAGAATTGGAAAAACTCATGCTTTGTCATTTCTCCCTTCTCCCCTACACATTAATATCTATGTCTGTATATACACTTCCACGTACTTACACAAAAGTTCATATCAACACAAGCAAGAATTAAAGTATTTTCACCTTGAAATTGTTTTAAAATATAGATGAAATGCATGCTGATAACTTCAGATAAAAGTTTTTGACTCCACATGAAGTCCTTTGGTTTGCCTGAAAACTCCATCTCTTCTCCCCCTATTCTTATAATCTGTTTGGTCATGGAAAACAAAATAGTTTGTTTTATGCAGGTTAAACCAAATGCTAAATCAAAGAAAAACAAAAAAATTGCCTGGGAAGCTTGGTAAGGGACCCTCTTTTCTTTCTGATGAGCTTGGCGTGTTTAAAACTATACTTGAAAGTTAAATGGACCCTTCACTTTTTGGTTCTGAAACCTTTCTTGCTTTTCAAATGACCTGTATCGCTAGGCTGGCAACTTTACTTAGCCACTTGGAAGGAAAGCGGTGCTCCATAGGTTATGCTCTGGGCTGGGAAAATTGGTGGTGCCAGTGAAAAAGAGTCTTTCCTTGCTGCTATGACAATGCAGCGGCACTGCTGCTAATCTTCCTGGGGTTTGACTGGGCATATGGGTGCATTTCTGTAACTGCATCTGTGCATGTGAAAGGAAAGACAATATTCCTCTCTTTTGTCAGCAAACAAAAATGTCACAATCATAAGGCACATGCCATACTAACCTGAGGCTTTCAATTAGAGCCTCTGCATTGTTTGTAATGGGAGATGGTTTAGGCAGAATAAACATGTCATGAAGGTTAAGGGACTGATCCTGCTTCTAGTTACAGCTCATGTCAGGAAGCAAATATCTCACAGAGCCCTGCCAGCATAAAATTTGCATATGCACAAAATCCAGCCTAAATGTTTATACAGGCTACTAAAAAAACATGGTAAGTGGGAGATTTTTGTTGCCAATCACCAAGAAAGGAGCAGAGATGGAGTCTGCAATTCTCTTCGTGAGCTGCTGGTACAGGACATGAAGGTATTCCACCGTCTTTTGTCAGAGAACAGCTGCAATTTGCCACTTAAAAGTGTAGGAGGGATACTTTTATGGCTTTCCCCATGCTGTACTTATTCACCCTGCTGAGCACTGTGTATTCCTGAACATTTTCCTTCTCTGCCTTCCCTCTCTTCCTACAGGTATTGAACTTGAGCACTATTTCTCAAAGTAGTGCCTGAAGTAATTCACAGAGTGAGAACATGCACCAGACCAGACTAGCTAAATAGGTGAGCATAGGGATAGACCCAAAATGTTGCATTTTCTGAAGTGGCAAGTGATAGAGGAAGTAATAAGTCTAGATCAGCTCCATTAGCCTGCCAGATTTCATACAGGCATGATCCATGTCCTCCTCACAATCCATGCAACACCTGAATCCAGCCCAAGCCTACTGGAAGTAAGAACTAGCAGGTGAATGTATTGAAGCAGAACAGACACACCAGAATTCACATGCAATCATATACCAAACATAAAGGGTGTATAATAATGTGCCTTTCGTCAAATCAATTTTTTTAATATTTATCTTCTCATAATCTTAGCAATTTCTGTTCTTCCTTAGTGTCACCCCAAAGAAACATGTCTTTAGTGTTCCCTCGCCCTCACTCCCCTGTTGTACCTACAAGCAAGTTTCTTCCTCGGCACACTTTTCCCTTTCGATGCCAAGCCACAAATTATTGCAACTTACTGTGCTGAGACCAGGGTTTTGGGGAGAAATGGTGGAAAGAGAAAGAATGCCCGTGAGCTGTGGTGCGATGACTTGATGATAGCAGTGGGTTTCTTGGTGAGAGAAAAGAAGCAGTGAACAACTTCTTTGACTTACAAAGACAGATTGTAAAAACAAGCCATGAATCTCTGCATATACAGAAAGATGTGACTCATTGGAGCCTATGTCAGACATAAGGAAGGATGGGAAGGTTTGCATAGAGTAATAGAGAATGTAGCCCTGAGGTCTACCAAATACAAGAATATCTAGTGTGGAGTTTGTAAAGTGGTGACCTATTCTGAATGCGTCAGCTGACATCAAACATGTCTATGGCTGTTTGACCAAGCACAGATAACAAATTATTCACCCAGTTTGTCTACTGCTCTCCCCTTCAGAGACCGGCAGAAAAAACCTACTGTTTGTAAACATATTGTGAGGGGAGGAAAGCCCCCTCCATAATGTCGTGCTTTTCCCCACCACTTTATCAGGGACTGTCAAGACGTGTGGCAGGGCAACTGGCCTCAACTGAATACAGCTTACAAAATCCTCCTCCTCAGCTGCATTGTTGCAGACAGGATGGGCAGCAGAGTTCCTCAGCTGAACTGCAACATGCAGCTCTGCTCACTGCGCTCTATAAGCAATTCCCAGCTTTTGTAATGTCTGATGGTCCTAACTTTCCCTATGCCAAGTCTTTTCTCCAACACATTTAATTCCTCAATAAAGCTCTGCACATCTCTATTCTCTCTTGTGACAGGAGTTGAATAACGTCCACGAACGAAAATATCTACTCCTCCTCTTGGCTTGCTGTGGAGCCATAACCTCCCTCCCCCAATATATTCAGTCTAAGTGGATTTACAGAGTTAGTCTGACAGTTTCTGAAGTAGAAATCCTCTGGTTCACAGCAGAGTGCAAGTGCTGCTGTCTCTACAGGCAGGCCAGTGCTTCTTGCTTTTCTTTAAGATGGACTCCCTCCCATGATGCGGGGGCAGAGGAGGTACCACACCCCGTCCAGCTGTCAGCCTTGTGTTGAGACAGCTCTCACAATTGCCAGTTCTTCGTGAAGGTTTTACAATGAAAAAGTTTCAAACAAACATCAGATGAAAGCAATTTTGAGTCTAAACCAAGCATGGCCAGGTTTGCATTGATGATTTATTGGTGAAAGTCATCAGCTCCTATTACCTTTTTCTTGAGCCATGCAGTTCTCAGGCTTCCAGACATTTCTAGGGCCTGATTCTTTTTCTATTGAAGTTAATGGGAGGTTTTGCCACTGATTTCAACAGGAGGCCTCTAACTTTCCAACCTTCTGCCTATGGAGGCTTGAAGCGCTTCCAGGTTTCCATCATAGTCTGCGGTTCCCCTCTTTAAGTCAATTGGACATTAACAGATTGCCTGGGTCCACACCTTTGGATAGAGAAAAGCTCCAGATCTGATTCAGTGCTCACTCACACACCAGCTTTATACCCCAGTGGAGTTCCTCCTGATTTATATTGGCAGGAGAGTGAGGTCCAATGTTACTTATGCCTGGGTCATTGCCAGCAGAACGCGGAGAGAATTCAAGTCACTTGTTATCCCCTTCCCTGCACCTCTCAATCACAGCATAAATGTATGTACATATATGTGGATATATTAGAATCATCTGGACTCTTTTAAGTTATTTGCCCTTGAAACTGACTTCAAATTCAAGTTTTAAAGTTGAAATAACAAAGAAGGAAAAAAGAGTCAGAAGGGAGCCAGCTGCAAGGGTACTCACAATTTTCATCAGTCTACGGGACACTCCTAATAACATATTTTACTACTTTGCAGTGAACTTTCTTTGCTTCTGCCATAAATATATTCCCTATGCTGTAAATGAATAGCTTGCAAGCTCAGTAAAGTTAATATAGAAGAATAAATCTTAACTACCTAATGTCAGGTCAGAAATATAAATCTTATCTAATATGCCAGGTCAGAAGGAAAGAATACTTTTCGCTGAAAATAGCAAATACTTTCCAGTGCAGTGTAGGAACTTATTTTTCTCTTTAAAAAAATGTGCTGCCCCTAATAAGATGGGTTGAACAGTCTCTTTTTAGAATCTCCAAAAGAAAAATAAACACATAGAGCAGAGTTAATTTATAAAATGCTCCAAAGTTTATCTTGGCAGGACAGTTGTAGGCAGTGAGAGTTCTCTCCCTCTCACACATGCATTCATACACACACACACACACAGACACACATACCTCAAAATTAGGACAGGCCCTTACAATAGCAAATGCTACAGAAAACTTACATATCTGGGTAAATTCATAGATTCATATTCATGCAAGGCTCTCATTTTCAAGTCAATAGATATTTTTCCAAAGAAAGACAACAATTCTTGGTGCCTTTTTGTGTAAGTACAGACCTGCTGTGTCACAGTGGGGGATAGTGAGGTACACAAGTGCCTTGTGTCTCAGGTCCCCCTCCCAAGTACCAGCACTTCTGCCAGCTGTAAAGCAGCGGTGCAGCCACTGTCCCCTCCTCCTGCCTGCCCAAGACTCCACTTGCTGGACACAGCTGGACAGCCTGGTGGGTGATCTGCTAGCCAGCTGCTGCTGGCACGTAGGTCCCTCATAGTAGCCACAGGCTCCTACTGCTGCCTATCTTCTTGTTCTTCCTCCACACCTTCTTCTCACACCCTGCTCTCATCAGAGCCAAGGTGCCTTCAGAGGCTGAGGAGATGAAGCCCACCAAAGGCTTTCTTTCAGCCTTGCAGGATTAGCTTTATTTATTTTAAAGTCCATATCAGACTGTGCCAGGGAGCCACAACAACAGGGAAATACTGCAGGTTCCAGATCTACCAGCCAAGAGATTGTCTAAGAGCACAGCAGGTGCTATGGTGGCATCCCCAAACAATTTGGAGCTCCTCCATGTCTTGTAGCAGCCACAGGCCTTTCATAGAGTTCATTTACTCCAGTGTCTGCAAAGCAAACAGTCAAACAGTCATTTCCCTCACGATAAACAAATATAGAGGCAGTTTTACATGACCGAAGCACAACTGGATTGTGGGGTGTGCACAATCCTCTGCACCATTCCTGCTCAGTGTCACCATGCTACAGAATGCAGAACCTGTCTCACTAAAACCCCACAGAAGAATGCAACAAGTAGGTTCTTCTCTTCTCTTCTCTTCTCTTCTCTTCTCTTCTCTTCTCTTCTCTTCTCTTCTCTTCTCTTCTCTTCTCTTCTCTTCTCTTCTCTTCTCTTCTCTCTTCTCTCTTTTCTCTTCTCTCTTCTCTCTTCTCTCTTCTCTCTTCTCTCTTCTCTCTTTCCTTTTTGGCTGCGGGGAAGTTGCCAATAATGTCCAGCATTTGGTCTGACAACTGTTCTACTGTAAATATTTAGAAGAATCCATTAGAGATTAAACAAAGTGTAAGTAACTGCTCCTAAGTGATCGCTCTTATTAATGTTTGCAGCTATAGATGTTTTACAAATGCATATGAAAGTCCTGCCTCTAGGCTGCTTGTAAGAAAGGGCAAGACAGAAGGCAGCAACCAGAACACAGTGTAATTTGAGCGTCAGTGTGTTATCATTACAAATATCAGTACAGAGACAGCATTCCGCAGTGTGTGTACCATGTTTGCAAATCTTCCAGACAGCAAGGGGTAGAGTGCGTTACCCTGACCAATGCATTTTAAATGATCCGTATAAAGCCGCAAGAGTACTCAGAGTCCCTATTAAGGCAACTTTGCTTTTCTCTGGTCTGCCCCAGAAATATACATCCCTCCCCAAAAAACCCCAAACCACCAAGTCCCCTTCCACCTCAAAATGTATCAAGAATTGCTATGTGTTACAGGGGAAAAGACGAGCACTGGTCTGGTGGATTTTTTTAACTCTTATTGTATTCCAAAATTATCCCATTTATACAGCATCTTAAATATTCTCTGTGCAGTAGGATATTAGTAGCAGAGAAGGGATGAACACTAATACTGTTCTGGGGCTTATTATGAAATACTTTAGTAATTGCAGCAGAAGTCTCTTTCCGGTGGACATAATTCTGAGAATAAAAAATGCTGCTTTTATAACAAACTGAGATGAGTGAAGATGTATAAACACTTGTACTTGTCAGCCAGTTTCTTTGCTTAAAAAATAAATTATATTCTAGGAACACAGTGAAGAGCAGGTATATGTCTATGCATGCACATACCATAGCAGACTTTTCTAACATAACAGAGGTTGGTGATACAGATCTTTAAAATTTTAATTACTTTATTTATTGTCAGTGGTCAGTGAGTAGAGTGTGATGGTTCCAATAGAGAAGGGGTGAAAACTGGATCACAACATTTGACTCCAGTTTCCACCTTGAACAGGTCAGGTCCTTCCAGAAGAAGGCCTGGAGCTTATCTGGACCACTTATGATGCTTTCCCAGGGTGGTAATGTCTGGTACTCAAAAATAATGCATGCAAGGCAGACCTCTTAGCATCACATCCAATTTTTAAAACTAGCAGTCTCCTTCTCCTTTCTTGTCCCTTTACCTTAAATAAAATGTCTGGATATTCTCCAGGTTATCCTAGATATCAATCTGTGCTCATCCTTTCAACTCATTTTCATAGTCATATCCAACCTTTCAAAATTAGTCACCTTTTTCCATACATGAGTTTAGATCTTCACTGGGGAAATAGATAAAAGCAACATGGACAGCTGGGAGGGTTGGGTATGAGCTACGGAGCAGGAATGTTCTGGCTTGGTGGGTACTCCCATCTCTGACCACGGTGACTTACAGAGTTGATGGCTTCCATGTCACAGCAGGGAAGAAGGTAGGATGTAAGGCAATTTATCTTCTACTGTACCTCCATGTGTGCATATATAGGAGCTTCAGAAGGCCAAGCAGAACAGATACTCATGCTCTAGAAAAGCTGTAGAGGGGCAGACACAGCGGTCTCTTCAAGAAAGAGGAACATTTGTAAGCTAGTGGGCTTGGATAGCTGAGACCAGCTGAAGTTGTTTGGCAAAAACTACCCTAAATGACTCTATTTACCTTAAAATAATAACAGCAAGAAGCAGAAGCAAGAATGCACCAGACTTTTCAAAACCTGTATGAAAATCAGTTCATTTTTCATATGAATCCTCTTTTTACAAGAAGGCATCTTCTTAAGTTTTCAAAAATTGTAGAGGAGGTAGGTAAGTTATCTTCTAAGACTAGCCAACAGCAGTGATCTCATTTTAAGAGACACAGACCACTTACTTGTAAATCTTGCTAAAGTCTGGGTGATCAGACCTCTTTATCTCAATGAATCTCAAGGATCTTTCACTGGATAATTTGGCAGAGATCTGTTGATATTTAGAGGAGAGTGACATTTGGCTCAAATAAAAAATTTGACCACATCCCTTCACTGCAGATACTGAAAGTATGAACATCAACAACCGAGCTAGCCACTGGACATAAAATGGCAACTCCTGGGCTACTTCATCCCAAGGCAGAGGTCTAAAATAGTTCAGGTGGACTGAGCCCTACAAGTGTTTCTTTGCCTCCAATGACTACAAAGTCTGCTGTCCCCGAGCCCAGAGGATCTCCCCTCTCTTTCCACAGAAGAATTAAACCTGACAAGACAGATGTTGACTCTTGAGGAGCCTGGACAGCTGGCTCAGCCATGGATGCCCAAATCTGCCATACCTACAAGGGGAAACAAATCCCAGCATGGGTCCTTAAGTGCAGGCACCTTAATTTCTAAAACTGAATAAAAATTATTCAGAGGTCTTAAATTGTAGTTAAAAGGCAACCAAACCTCCAGAGCTCTTAATTCCTACTCTGGAGCCATGCTTGAATGTTCAAGGGCAGCAGCCATTTTAACTGTGCATCATTTTAGGGAGATGGCTGGCGTATCATTATGTCTCAAGTTTGTGATGCTGTGGGCCATTACCATCTATTTTACAATTTAATGGCCACAATAAAAACAGTTGTGTCTTAAAATTTGCTGTTCCATGTTAAGTTACAGCTTAAGCACATGCAATTTGAGTGTGAAACTGCTAACTGAAAATAGAAATACTTTACAGTATTACACGTAGCCCAAATGTGACTGCACACCCTGGGCACAGTGGGAGTGGGGACCCCTTTCAGTGAGGACAGATTACACCTTCAGAGCAGGAGTCACACTGTAATGGGGATGAAAGAAAAGTATAAAAAGGGAGGGTATAATTATAAAGGTAATTTTTCTTCTTTTGCTCACAGCCGTGCTGGCTGAGGGAATATGCTCTTTAGGGTAATGGCATCTCTCTCTGTGTAGGACAGTACCGTTAACACTCCTGCAGGATGCTGATTTGAAGAAAGTAAGTGGAATATATGCCACAGTTCATAATAGACAGTAGCAGTGAACTACTTGGCTGGTTTTTCCTTCAGCTTTTTGAAAGAGGAGAAGTGCTGCGTTATTTCACTCCTTTTTTTATGTAAAACAGTATTCCATCTTGACATCCTCTTTAAAGTACTAACTTACTACTGCTTTTTAAAAATTTTCTTTGATATAAACATTAAACAGACTGAGCAAGAGATGAAAGTGTTGAAGAAATTTAGATACGTTTAGGCTTTAAAAAAATGAAAAGGTGCTGTTTATTTTCTTTTGTTTTGTCAGTAATTTCATATGTATGTTAAACCGGATTAGACAAGTGGCTAAGACACAACAAGTGAAAATTATGTGAAATTAAAAGGATGCTTTCTTGATATTCTCCCATTCTCTATCCTGCACAAATATATAATGATAAAATCAACAAGTATCCTACCATCTGTTTGTTTACACTGATGTCTCGTTCAGCAGATATGCTACATTGAAACCTTACCAGACACAAAAATCCAATTTTCTTAATGAAGCAACAATGTGGAATTTGTTATAAGGAAATTAATGTTTATTTAATTTCTGAAGTGTCCTGTGAAACAAGTAGCTCTCAAATCAGAAAAAAAATATTGGATCATCACCTTATATTAGAAACACGGCACTTTTATTTGCCTTTATCCACAGTTATTTCATTCTCTTTTATTTTTTTTTACTATCATTAGAATTAGATTGATAAGCACAACACAACCCACTGGGAGTATGGAAACAGTGACATTGCTGCTACTATCTTAAGGCAAAAAGCTAACAAAAGGCTGGCTTGCCAGCATGCGCTCCTAGAAGGGGTACAGCAGCAAGGGGTGTCTGAAGGTGCCCAGCATAAACTGTTGGATCCACTGAATGATTCCTTTCCCAGGCACAATGATTTATGGTTAAGCTACAGCATGCTTTTAAAAAGGTATCTCACCTCTGATTTGAAACATACATGTGACTGAGATTATACTGCCTCCCTGAGACTGCTGCAATGATTTTATCTACCAAGGCTCTCTGAATTTTGTCTTAATTAATGCAGTTCAATCTCACTGATACCTATTTCCAACCATTGATCAGTTATATCTTTACTTCCAGTAGCAGATATCTTTATAGCATAGATATTTTAGGGGCAATGCTTCGTTACAGACTGCCTTTTTTTTCCCCCTGCCTAGAGAAAGAGCTGCTGTTGTGAAGTGTGCCTCAGACAAGGCTGGTTTTGGAAAAAACAGTCCCATAAGCTAGTTGCAGATTTTACTATGCTTTTTTATCTCTAAGAATAGGCATGACTGAGGCCTCAGCATATCTGAGCTCAGTCCTGCTCTATTCCAGTGAAAGGCTTTTGCTGATAATTGCTCATGTACCTGTTCTTTGCTTACAAAGAAGTTACAGGAGAATTGGAGCAGGGCCTAACACAGTGCTGTCCCTATGTAGTGACCAAGAAACTGTCCTCCTGCTGGAAGTGAAGACATGAGGACATCCCAGTTTCCCTCATTGCCCTGCCTGCCACCAGCAACTCTCAAGTATTATGACGCAACAAGACACTTCAAAGTTTAGAGATCTTCTTAATCCCTGGTACTGAACGATTGCTTTGGCATGGGCATTGGGATGGCTGTGCCTCCTCCTTGCAACAAAAAGCAGAATAAGGCCGGTAGCAACCAACCTGGGTTTTGCTGGCAAGAGTCACAGCTTCAACCCGAGAGGTTCCCCAGATGCCTCAATCCAGACTGGTTATAGCAGCCATCAGACAGGCGGTGCATTTCCCATTCTTCTCCAAACGTGTGTTGTTAAAGGTAATATGGCCCCTAAAGCACACACTTACATCATGGAGCTGCATCTCATTTGATTGCTATAAAGTGCTTTGAGGACCACGGGGTGAAAAGTCCTACAAAACTGCACATATATTTGGAGTCTCACTGCTGCTGTTGCTATGTGATTATATAATTTTCTCAGGGGTTTTAAGCATGGTTGAAATCACAATACTTTGCAATAATTATACTTATTCTCTTTTTCCCATGTACGTGATAAACTTCGTAAATGTTTTCCCTAATCATTTGGCCTCCTTTATATTTAGCTGCCTTTGAACACCTCTTTCTAATTTTCTGTGAGAACACCTTTGTGGTACTGGCTTTTTTCCATATGGAGTGTTACATATGATGTTGGTATGGAAAGTATTACACGGCAAACAGCAGATTTAAGCTGAAAAAGATACTTTAGAGATTAATGAACAGGCTTTGAGTCTCTCGTTTTATAGGACACAGGTTTGATTCTAAATGAAATCAAAGCAATCTTTTTGCCTTCCTGTGAGGATATAGTTTAGTAGCCCTTTATAAAACTATTTAGTAATCTAAAATTTGAACACCTTTATATTAAAAAAGCACTGCAATTATCATCTTTGTTGAGTCTCTTACTGTGACACAAAGGAACAGGGCTGCTGACTCCAAACATTGTAGGAATCTTACTCCCAAATATAATGGCAATGATTTAAAATGCATGAATATTAATTTTAAAAAGTTAATAAAGTAGTGCTAGAAGCCTTTCATAAGTCTTTCAAATTCACACAGCTATGCTTTTCTCTGTAATACTAGAGAAGAGAATTTTTTTTCCGATCTTCTAAAAATAAGGAGAAAACATGGTTGTTATGTTGAAAATATTTGGTATTTTATTTTCCCCAATACAAAATTACCTAAAAGTATTGAGAAGCTAAAGAATAGAAATGTTTAAACTTTGAATTAGCTAATGACTGAGAAGTTCAAGGCATTATTTTCAAAGTTAGTATGTTAGGAGTTAGGCTTTTGCCTGCTTCAGGAAGATAAGTGTCTGCTCCAAGTACAAGAGCCTCCATTCAAGAATGAGTCCTTAATTTTAATCAGGTATTTATGTCTAATTGAAGTCAAGGGGTCTGTAACATACGTGTGTAGGTAACCTTATGCTGATGTGCTTTTTTGAATGGGGAGGAATTTAATCATGGGCTTACATGGTAATTTTATTGGGGGTTTTTTCCAATTTGGTCTGGGTAGGCAGAAAATTGCATAAAGGGGATCAAGAAACATTAAAGCTTGTTAACTTAGTGCTCAGTGTAGAGGAGAAAAAGAGCCTTTTATTTTCCTGAAATTTCTGACCTTTTTTGTTATTTTTCTTCTCCCTGTTGCTCTTTGCTCACCAACCACAGCTCTCATTTGCTGTGGACAATTCCCAAAGGGAACATTCCTCGCTGGAGTAACTTACCCAGCTCTTTTCCTTAATTTACAGTGAGTACAGCACCCCTTGCAGAATCCACAGCAGACCCTTTGGCTGCAAGCCAGTGCTAATAGCAAGTTTTCCAATAATCTAATCTCTTCAGTCACAGAGCAGAAATCAGAAAGTTAAAAGAACTGGCTTCTCAACTTGTCTCAGTCCGCCTTTGAAATCTGTGCATGGAAATATTGTGTGAATAACTACAATAAATTGTTACCACACTTGCACCCATGACTCAATAGCCGTGCCCATAACAATCTGATGGATGTGAGAGAACCCTCTATAAAGCAAGGTTTAATGTGGTGCCAGGAACAGACTCTCTCATGAAGGCTTGCATGTGCAAAGAAGCCAAAAATTTCAGCCAAAACTGAGGATATATCGCAAATATCCATGAATTAAACATCTCACAATCCTGAGAGATAGGTATCGTTTCTCCTTTGCAGATGAAAAAATTGAAGCTCAAAGATGACAAAGCCAAAACCTCTAAGTTTGACTCTAGAAGTGAAGTAGCAATTCTTTGATTGGACTCCTGAATAAATAGCTGCATTTTCAGACCTCTGATTGCCTGCATCTTCCACAGACATTCTGAAAATGAGGGTATATACATAGGAATGAAGCAGGAGATTAGTTGTGTCACTGGAGGCCCCAGAGTAATGTAATTTGAAAATGTAGATTCTAGTACTTACAATGCTAGAAAGGGACCATAACAAGCCAAATTTATCAACCTTCAAACCTAAACCCCCTAACTTTCTTCAAAGGCACATAACACAGTGGTATTGTTAGGGAAAGACAAAGTAACTAGATGTTGAAAGTTAACCTTTTATTTTCTTGCACATGGTTTCTTTTTCATGTGTGCTGGACTGTATATATTTTTGCTTTGGAGGTGGGGAACTGACACCATCACAATAATTTTTCCCGATATTTCTAACATTATGCAGAGCTCTGGTGGTCTACAGATTACAAGTTGATAACCGGGTCCATCGTTCTACCCCAGGACTGGATCCCTTCATGCACGATTTGGATTGCTGTCACCAGGAGCATATGCTTGTTGGGTACTTGGGATAGCAGTTTGCTACCTCTGTGAGACAAACGGCGTGACTTGCTTCATACAAGTCCAGGAGGTCAAGGAGCAAGTTAAGGAGGATGTTTTCATTCTAGGGCACAGTTCAGTCTTTCCTTTCACTTATTCCATTTTGGCATCTGCTTGTGACATTTTTTAGCACAATTTTTCTGCAGCAGCCAGGCATTTTGAGTGGTGTTGTTGCGGTCATCTCACATCCGAGCCCTGTCTCATGGCAGCCCAACGTGGTGGCAAGCCACTAGCCACCAGCTGAGCTGCCAAATATTCATCATATTGGATGCTTTAAAAATAACTGCTGTGATTTCATGTTTTTCTAATATCTAAGGGATGTTTGGTTTTCACTGAAGCCTAACTAATTGTCGGTATAACTTATATTAGACAGTTCTATCTGCAGTAATGTGTTCTTTTTCTATCACTCATTCTGCATCAGCTTAACTCAATTAAGTTACAGTGTGACAAAACAGAACTGAACAGTCCTCTCTTTCTCATTACTGGAGTTATTAGAAGTATGTTCTTCAACAGAGCATGTTGCAAAGTGCTAAGGATATTTTGCAAGCTGGCTAAGGCATCCAACATCTAAAAAAGATGCTCTCTTAGGCCACGAAACAGCAAATTGATCATTTTCTTGTGCAAGAGCTTGGATAGGAAGAGGTGTCTCGCAAATTTTTACTTGCACGTGCAGAACAAGGTTAAACACGCACCTTCAGGATGCTGCTCTGATCCAGCCTAAATTTTGTGACACCTACCACTGTTACCAGTTAAATACTTCAACAAAAGTGTATTTTTATGACCGCTTCTTCAATTGTGCATAAAAAGTGTCAGCTGTCACTTTGGGTGTGCATCAGCAATATTAAATAATGTATTAGACAAATTAAAAAGTCATCCCTAAAATTTATAGTTCATAGTTTGCCCATTCATCTTTCCAAATGTGGGAGGTTTTGTTCAGTTTAGGCTAAAGACAAATTTTAAAGGCAAATTAGACTTTTTTTCTTTTTTTTTTGCTGTTGTACAGAAACATTAAAATGGCTTCAAAACCATTGACTTTGCAGCTCTTACTATAAAATGTTTAATAAGACTCATAACACTAATACAAAGTTTCCTAGATATTTAATTCTTGATTTTATATATAATTATTGGGCTACAGGGTTTTGTTTTTCTTTACCTAATATTGTCAATAGGTGGCCTCAGTCTATGTTTTTTACTGTAGAATTTCTTTTTTCTTTTAAATTAAAATTCTATATCCTGTAATTCCTTATCACCTTTACAATGTTACTGTTGCTATTTTAAGCTAAAGCGACTCAGACAATCATTAATGGGATAAAATTCCATTAGAAGATGTCTTTCCTTAAGAATAGAAATATTCTGTCAAATATTTTGACAAAATTTTCTCAAAATTTATTTTCAAATAACTGAAAGCATGTATTCCAAACAAAGCAAATCAGATTATCTTTTTATTCTTGTGGAATGTTTAATTTTTTTCCATTGTATGGCAATTTTCAATGAATCCCACTTTCTAAAATCCTTGTGCAATCACATTCCTCTCATCCTTTGTAGATGTGATCCTTATGGGCAGACATTGAAGCAGAGCAAAAGATTCATAAAGACTTTTAATCAGTTAAATTGATTTCCTGGCTGCTGCACATCCTCTCCAGGGTATCCTCAAGAGGATGGAGCAGCCTGGCAGCTTTTAGCCTTAGATTGCAAGGGAGGTGGTGGCCATGGGGCTCCCCTTACCAGGAAGAATGTGGATGAAGGTATCTGTGAGGGACCTGTCTCCATCCTGCATTGACCCAGCAGCTCTGGGGGGTGTTTTTTACACTCTGGAGGTGGCAGTAAAGGGACAACGGGGCATTTGGTCTGTGCAGCCACTGGCTGCAACGTTCACCTACAGCCCTGTGCAGTCTGCAGCTTCCCTTTTCAAATACAGCCTGTGCATAAACTTTCAATTAATTTAACTATCTGGAAATTTTGATGTGTCTGTGTTATACTGTTAATTGGATTTGGGATAACAAACATACTATTACAGATATTGCATTAATTAAAAAAAAAAGAAACAAACAGAAGTTTTAATTAATTTAAATTCATTTTCTCTTCCAATCAGCTGAGCTGATTGGTGTGCAAATCCTCAGGGAATGAGTGGTGTACCACCACAAAGAAAATGCACCCTTTCTCTGCTTTAGCACAAAATGGATGATAGCCTTGATTTCGTCACCAGCACCCCAATAACTCAGCTCAAATACTTTGTAGCACAGCCGTAGCTCAACAGTAAGCTGCCTGCTGTGTGTCACTGCAGTGATGTCAGATGTATGACGGTTTTGGGGAAGTGAATGATGCTCGGTGTGAGCGTTAAATTTCTTTCATGTGGGTCAGTGTGTGCGGCAGTGAAGCTGGTTGGGAGGGAAAGGCTCAGACTTCAAAGGGAGGGCAGCACGCACAAGGAGTGATGAAGCAAGCCCTAACTACGTGCCATTCATAGTTACTTCACTAGAAAATCCAGGCACACAGAGCTGTTGAACTGAGTCAGTTTCTCAGGAATCGGATGCCTACTTAAATCTCACCCATCCTATTATTTAATCCCAATCCAAACAGGCCATCCAATCACACTGCCCTCTAAAAATCAGATAACTGTTCTCCAAACCATTGACTACCCCAGTGTTGATTAACACATTAGTGAAATCCTCACCCCTTTTTCTTCACAGGAGTTTTGCCACTGACTTTGGTGGGCCAGGACTTTTGTCAGTGAGTCTAAGCTGACTGGTGATGATGTCTCTTGTCCGTTTTCCACTAGAGTTGAATTTGATTTCACATCATACTGTCCATGTTTTGCACTCAGAAACTTTTGACTGCTTTCTCTTTTTAGACTCGCATCAGTCCCAGTGACATGAGGGAAAGGTGAAAACAGTTGGATCATCATTTGCTGAGTGTTGATAGCACTGCAGAACAGAAGGGGTCACTAATATTTTAATCATTAATTTCAACTTGGAATTTTGGACAGTATCTTGTGTCACTGGTAGATGGTTGGTCCAGTCAGTCTAGAGAAGTTAGCCTTTTTTCCTCATGAAAATTCGACATCAGAGTTTTTCCTTGTTACAATTCACAGAATACTATTTTTAGAGACTTTCCGGCACTGTGACACTCCTTAGTACCTCTACTATGACTTGAAGTCTTGACGTGAGTCTTGAATTTAAAGAGACAGGTTCCACTTCAATGTTTGCAGGCATCAGTCCAGAACAGTTCCACTGTGAGCAACATACTTGAGGCTTCCAGTTAGCTTCAGTATGGTATGAATTTAATAGTTACACAGAACAAAATCATTTCATTCAGTACAAACTTTTGATCAGTTCCACTTAGGAAAATATACTAAATTGAGAGGATATTAAGTAATTGACCAAAGGCACATCTGAGCACCGCCAAGGCAGTGGGCTGGCTTGCTGTCTGGCTTATTAATTTTTTAACACTGTAAACATGGTAGTAGAAAATCATAGTTTCGACATGGGATTACAGTCTTTTGCTGTCTAAACCCTTCTCCCTAGTCTCCAGCATGGAAAGTAAAATCTGTTACATCCTGCTGTTCTTTCTGTGGTTTCTGAAACAAAACTTTGAGAGAAAAACTCTGGTCTCAAAAGACCCTGTGGGAAACGAGAAACTTGCAAATGCTACTGTAGTTGTGTAATGTTGACAGTATGAGTTGAGTGATCCTTATACAGATTGGAAATACACGAGCATCTGTGTAATATGCAACAATAAAAGTCTCCAGTATGTTAGGAGAACAAAACAGGAGAAGCAAATGGAGTGTGGGGAGCACAGGATCTGCTGCTACCATGATAGCCTAAGCATTCACGACCTTTGTTAGAAACACAAAAATGGTAGATGGAACACTACCATCAAGCAGAAAGTCAAGCATTTTTCAGAGAATAAGCATGTAGAATATACATTTTTTGCTTCTTTACTCAGTAGAAGCATGCATCTCTTGTAAGAAAGAGAATGGAGAGTAAAGGCAGTCACAGTGATGTTGTGACTTTGTTTTTAGGGTTCTGTGTCCGTACGAACAGTATAAAACCAGCTGAAGATCTTCATGACAGCAACTTGCAGGAGTAGAGTATTAAAATACTGTCTAAATGTGCATCAAATTTAGTCTCTTTCCAAAAGTCACACCTCCTTTTTTATCTGAGCACAAATGCTTTATTTGCAAGTAGCTGAATCTGACAACTGTCATAACATGCTGGTTATACAATTATTAGGTTACTACAATTACTACTTTTAATAGATCACATACTTACCCTTCTATAGCAGCTCTTTTTATTTAGACAATAAGAGGGAGATTATGTAATTGAGTTTTGCATTTTAGAAAAAATTCATAATGCATAGTCTTGAAGGCTGGATATTTGGAAACAACTAAGCTGACTCTAAAAGTAATATCCGTAGTTGCGTATAGGATTTAGAACTTGATGTGAGAAGGTATTGCATTACCTGCTCCTACCTTCACCATCACTGTCAGGGTGTTTAAGACAATTTTCTCAGGGATCATTTTTGGTTCCTATACTGCTTAAACTTTCTGGATCCTTGAATGCTGGTGGCGCTCCATATGTGGAAAAAAAAAAAAGTCAATTTCCCATCTCTCTCCATGAAAAGAATTTTTCAGTTTATTTACAAAACTCTCTGGAATGACAAGGAGCCATTTGTGGTTGCTGTGGCTGATTTCTGTTCTGCTGAAGATGCTAGGAGACTGCATAAAACTCTGCACCCCTGGTGAGATTTTTCAGCTTATTGATGCTCTTTCTAACCGAATTGAGGGGAAATGTGTTCTGGCTGCCAGTATACTTAATTTTCAGGATCACTTTGCCAGACATGTGTTTAATAATGATGAGGCAATCCCCAGTGAGGTCTTGGCCATTTGGGCCAAGGGCCTCCTTGCTCATAGACACCACTACAAAACAGTTATGGATACTCCCTGAGACTGTGGAACAGTCCCAGACTCATGTTTCTGTTGCTTTTTAGAACTGTTGATATTTGGGGAATAAAATAGGTTGGCTTCTTTTCCCTCAGATATGAAGTGCCTCTTGAAGAGAAAAATATTGTTAAGCCAGGCAGATGTTTGGGGAAAATTTTTTTGGTTTGTATAGGATATTTTTCCTTCAAAATATAGGAACACACTTGGGAATCCTCTTTGCTACATGTTTTGTATCAGAAGGCAGCAATACTCTGAAGTAAAATAGAAGTCCAGCAAATCTCTGGAGGAGTTAACACCCTCTTAGGAAGAAATCCTCAAGTATCTGTGAAGAGCAAATCACAAACCGAAGCAGAAGACATTATGCCTCTAACAGTTGACTTTTAGGCTGATTTTTCCTCTTTGCCTCTTTTGTGGGTGCCTCAGATTCCTGTAGATCCAGAGGCTGAACAGAGAGTCCACATTCCTCAGCTATCACCACTGATTCAGTTGCATTCCAGAAAACTTATGGCCAATCCAATGTGCTAATTGCCATGTACGGGTCTATCTTCCCCAGCTGCTCGCCCATCACGGCACACCCAGTCCCTCGCCTCCCTGCAGGTGATTTAAGGCCCAGTGATCAAGCAGAGCTTAGCCTGCAAGACTGAACTCAGATTTCCCCTTGGCCCAGGCTGGCAATCTATTTAGCACTGATGATACAAATTTATCAAACCCACGCACACCAGCTCTCCAGGTGCTGTCCCATCACTCCTGGGCTTTGTCCTTGCTCTGCGCTGCCTGCTGCCTACACGGCAGTTCAGCATTTTTCCCCCACCGTTGCGCGTCCCACCTCTAACGCATTTCCACACAAAGAAACACTGTCCAAGAAAGAGTCTGAGGAAATACGCTGTGGTTTGCAAGCTGAGTTCCTTAATGACTTTCTCATTAGAAGAGCTGACTGCCAAATGCTGTTTGCGTTTGCCTAAAGGACAGTCTGCATGACTGAGAGTAGCTCTGCTTTACATGAAGCATTGTTTTCAGGCCACCACCACAGGCAGCTGCTTCTCACTAGGCAAGGGAAAGAGAAAGGAACGCGAGGGAGTGCACAGAGCAATTGAATGACACGCGAACCCATGGGATTTCCCATCCCAAATCCCCGCCACCACAAGGGCTAATGTCTGCCCGGGTGCTGCGTGGTGGGTAAAGCTGAGGTGGGGTCTGGCTCTTGCAGCAAGGGGCAGCCCAGCTGGGAAGGCCGAATTCCAGAGCAGCTCTGCTGTGAAAATATTTCCTGTGAGAATGTGCAAGCCTGAGAAACCAGGAGCAGCAGCAGGGATGGATTTCATTTGCCTAGCACATCCATTTCAAGAGCAAACCTCTAAATGGACATCTTGTTGTTCGAGAGAGGTGATGAGACAGTGCACCTCAGCTGCGGCAAACAGGCAAAGAATATTCTTCTACCCTGTGCTTTTCCCCTGGCTGTCAGAATATATGCCCAACTGGATTCCTCGTGCATTTCCTTATTTCCATGTCTTTTTGATTCCTTAAATTTTAATCTATATATGGAGTAAAACCTTTTGAAATATGTCGTTGTGAAGGTTTAGAATTTATTTGCTGCGTATGGTCAAAATCTAGCTTCTTGTCCCTGAAAGTTCAGATTCAAACTCAGCTCCTTATCCTTAACTTTCTATTTTTAACAGAGACCACAACTCATTGTTTCCAGAGTAGGGCTTTGGAAAATACTCTGAGATTTCATTTGCTAATGAGACTTAAAACTAATATCTGGACAAATGGCTTGCACAAAAAGAGGTCTCTGGGAAAAAAAGGGCTTAAAGCCAGACAGGAGAAGGGAATAGATCAATATTACTTTAGGGTCTTCTCTAATCTCCAATATTTAGGTTTCCCAAAAAAGAAGAAGGAGGGATAGATTTTGGACCTATAGCCAGTCATGAGTCTGCACATGCATCGTTTGTACTACTTCTGGCTGATGCTGGTGTAAGAAATCAGAAAGAACTTGTCTGTGGGTCTCTGTGCTCCCACCATTTTCTTTGCCCATTGCTACTCTGCATTTTCTGTCCCTGAGAGTCTGTAATTTCACTGTGCTCAAAAAGTGTTTGGATATAAGAGGGCGGAGCACTCAATGGTTAATAGGGTCATGCATAGAATATTTCATCCTCATTGAGTCAGTTCTGAACATCGTTGAGAATTTTTTATATTTCTTTTTTTTGGTCTTTGTAATAGAGCAGGTTGCACCAAAGACCAAGTGGTTTCAAGCAAGATTATTTAGCATTTCTTGGACCTATTTGCAATGCTATAGTCCATACCTTCTGGTTCTGCAGCCAGTCTCTAACCCACAAGGCCACAGTGCCCTACCCTCTGCCAAGGCACCGAACCTCTTTTCGTCCCTCTTACCACATCTATAATTTGTGGCTAACAGGAGTGGTCTGTGCTCTCCTAGTGCTTTTTCACCTGCTTTTTCTCTTCAAAGTGTTTCTTAAAGTGGGTATGTATTACTTACATGTTTCCACTGTTGACCTAAGTATAGACATTTGAAGCAATGCTTACACCTGGTGTACAGTGTCTGGATTTCACCAGATGGAGTTTATGTTTTCAGCTTCTTGTGGCACATCACTTAAACGCTGAGCTCAATGTCTGATACGGGGGAAAAAAAGAGGTAAAACTTCTGGTTGCTTCCTTGGCGTTTTGGCGTGCCATTGCTGAAGCACTTGGGATCTGCAGGTACTAACACTTCGCTGCAATGAGGGAGGAATAGTAAGGGCCAGTTCTGTACCCAGAAGTAACAAGTTCCCTCCCTGTGGCAGAAATATGTTTTACAGCCTGAGTTTGCTGTGTTTCCTTCTTGAATCCCTTCAATCCCACTCAGCCTTTGCAGCAGAGGGGGGACCAACCCCTACATCGCAAGGATCTGGCAAGCACCTGGATCTGCACCAGAGAGGGAGGAGGCTGAGAGGTAACAAGAATGAGATCTTCAGCTGGAGCTTGGAGATGCCTAATTTCAAATATGCTATCTCATTCTCTAGGCACAAGTATTTTTTGCTCCACAATTTGTTTTCCCCCAGGTTCAATGACAAAGCCCAGTGCTTTCAAAGAATGCCAGTTTCTGGAGCATGTGGCTTGTCCCTCCCTGCTTTGATTCTTGCCTGAGCCAGAGTAAGGGTCTACCCTTATTGCAAGTGCAATGAGAAACTATTTTATTACACAGCTACAAGACTCAAAGAAATGCCAGACACAGTAGGAAACAATCCAAATAAAAGCATCTCTTTAATAGTTTTTAAGAGAAAAAACCCGTGGTTCATTTAAAATGTTAATTCTGACTTTTCAGTGATAATTTTTCTTTAGGATTTTCCAAGAACTGGAGCTTATTTTGCTTCACACATTTAGATATAGCATGATATGAAGTCAGTGGAGCTTGATATGCATATTTTATCCTATTCCTTGCTCCATAACACTAGCAATAACATTCTCCACTTGGAACTAACGGCTTTCCTTTTTTGCTGTGTTATTTGTATGAGATGTATCTGGAATGCATGAAAAGAGGCAGAAATTGCGCAAAATGGCTAGGAGTACATTATATTTTATACTTAGTACTTCTGGAGTTAAAGGGGAGATGGAAATTGGCCACGTAATGGATCTTAGCTATAGAGAATTATCATATTTCAATAGTAAAGTATTGCCTGTCTCGGCTCACACACACAGCTTGACCTCAGAGCAGTTGCACATAATGTTTTCTCTGTCAAGAGAATCTATTCATAATGATGTGTCACAGGTGCTCACACATAATATGTTTCCCGTCAAAAGCGATCATCCATATTTTATATAGCAGCTTTGATGACAAATATTTTGTACTTCAGCTGCTTTTTCATCCAACTGTCAGACTTAATGAAGGAAAGTCACAGATAGTTTTTAAATAATGTCAGCTTCTTAGATCACGTTACTATGTCTGCCTTTGAAAGTAGTTTTGTACCAGAGCCACAAGACAGAGGAGAGAGAGACAAGGATGTTTTCATTTACTTAACTTTAAGAAGAAAAGAATTTCCAGGCTCTTAATTTCAAAATCAATACGCTCTGTAGGTCTGGAATATTTTCAGAAAAAAATATGTTATATTTATTAAGTACTCAGTATTTTGAGAGTTTAGTGAAAGCAAGTATGATAACTGAATTGGGGTTGCAACTTCTCACTATGCTGAATGTCATTTATTCTCATAGTGGTGTCATGTCCTCATTGTAAGCACACTTTCCTCTACGTTGTGCTATAAAATGAATGCCTCAGTGTGCACAGAGGATTGAGTTCTTGTATTCTTACTGAAATTGTTTGTGCACAGTGGGGCCAAAGTTTGTACATCTCATATGTGTCCGGCCCTACGGAGAGAAATAACCCTCATTCCTCATTTTACTAATGAAGGAGGAAGAGTGAACTCAAATTCCCTTTGAGGTTCTTCAGGTTGAGGGCCTTGTCACTGAAACCTCAGAGCACAGAGAATTGCTTTTCCCATTCATGGGACATGTCTTTTCTGCTGAGTGTGTAAGTGAACAAAGTACAGAGGTGTTCCTGAACCTCCTTGCCAGGCAACCCTCCCCTGGGCAGCAGGCAGTGGTGGCTCTCAATATGTAAGCCATGGATTCATATGGACTCCTGGTCTACCTCCAAGGGTTCCACAGAAAGGAGTGTAAAAAAGCAAGTTCATTGTGCGTGCAAGCTATTTAGCCGTGTCTGCAGATGAAAATAAAATCAAAGCACTAAAATAGGCAATCACACCATCATGGCATGTGTATATTTATAAAATTACCACTGGCCTGAGGAGAAGGCAGAACAGGAAGCCAATTTAAAAATACAACTTACAAATGTAAATGATGACTATACTTCTGCTGTATATGAAATATAGCCAGATGTCTCAGGCTGAGAGATGAAAGCTTGCACTTACGAAAATGTCAGTTTTTTTCATGCAAGACAAGGCCAAAAAAAGAGAGGACACAGGGTCTGGAGCTACTTGATGCTTCATTATTTTTTTAGTTCCAATTTATTTAAGAAAGCAAGCAAGAAGGAATTAAAAGTAGGTAACAACTTCTAAAGTACAGGAGGATGCAAAACTTTATTCTCTACCACTGAGAAGTAATACACTTCAGTACATCACACAGCAGATTAGTGTCTGCTACTGAAAAGATAGTCTGTAACAGCATCCTCTTTCCTGCTATCCCCAAGCCCCTAAAGAAGTTAGGCAGTGAGTATAATAAATTTCCCTTTCCTTGTCTGAAGAATTAGAACAATTCAATTGAAAAGCAAATATAATCCTACCTATGCTACACGCTGAGACTGGAGCAGGGTAAATGCCACAGTTAAGTCTAAACATCAGGTTGTAATTGTTAGAGATTAAAAACATGCCAGAGAGAACATTCCAGTGAAAGAAGGAGGGTGAGAAGGATGGTTCTCCCGTGTCTTTTTTTTAAGGCAAAGTATCATCAGATCTTACAAGGGTGTATTTCTGCACAGCAGAACTCAAATCAAATGGCATTTATTCAGTGAAGGAAATTATACACAGATCGATTTTTAATCATCCAACTAGGAAAAGCAAGGATAAACGAACATGAATTTATCTGCTGAGCCAAGTGCACACAAAGCAGAAAAGCCTCTGAAAACAGGGAAAAGAAAAATAAATGTTCTCTAGAATGCTGCTGTTCCATACAATCTATTTCAAAGATCATTTGCTGTTGGCTATTTCTGCAAGATGTGAAGATGTCAGCTGGGCTTCTCATTTTTATGTGGATGAAATAATTTCTGAAATCACAAGTCAGGTCATAAGAGACACAAGAAAAAAGGAAGCGATCTTTAAGAGCTGACAGAGAGATGGATGATCCATCCTTCCAAGTGCAGAGGAACCATTATTTCATGGTCTCGTTTAATGTATTGTTCTCTCACAGTTTGCTTTTTTAATTCTTCTCTTCTCAGTGCATCCTAACGTGAGCCAGGGTTGCCAAGGAGGGTGTGCTACATGCTCTGACTACAACGGATGCCTGTCATGTAAGCCCAGACTGTTTTTTGTTCTGGAGAGGATTGGCATGAAACAGATTGGAGTATGTCTTTCCTCGTGTCCAAGCGGATACTATGGGACACGGTATCCCGACATTAATAAGTGTGCAAGTAAGTGCTGGGGAAAGGGGGAGCGCATGGATTTGTTTGTTCTCTCTTGAATGCTGTGTCTCCTTAGGAGTCAAGTCAACAGAGAAGGAGACAGACAGGCCGTGTCCTTATTTGTTCAGTTCTTTGCAGTAGTGCAGTAAATATTAACCTGAGCAAGAAGTTAAAGACCACAAAATGGCCTAAAGCTCAGGGATCCTGGCTCTGCATGAATGACCTGCCTAGAACCCAGGTGATGGCCTCCTCCTCTACATCCCCGTGTGAAGAGGAAGCGCCAGTGGGCACCAGGCACTGCCCTTCAGCAGCAAGAGAACACCAGCAGCTCTGAAGAGAGAGCGGGGACCGAGGAATGCTGAATCTTGGTGGCTGGAGCTGTTTAACCCACTGCCCTTACCCACCTGACCCCTGTGACAAGGAGAGAAGATGGCAGGTGGCATTCTTTGGAGATGTGGTTTGCCCTGGTCTCTTTATAGCTTGTCTCACACTCATTGTTGTCCTCTGAATGCCTGCAGAAACTCGCCAGGCTTCAGCTGGCCAGGTTTCAGCCTGATTTGGGGGAATTTACTGATTCGTGTTGTCTCCGGGCTGGGGGACAGAGAAGCCAACTCTATTCTTTACTGCTCAGGCAACATTTTGACCCCACCACAGATTTTTGAACCATAAATGAACTGGAAAAGATCACAATGTCCTCCCACTCCTCTTTTTGTTGTTGAATTCACTGTTTTTAATCCCACAGGTGATATAAAAACATAAGAGCGACGGCCAAGAAACTCTCCCAGTTTTTACCTGGTAATAAAAGTTATTTAATGAATGGACCCCAGAGTAAAGTGTTACAGAGTAACTTGACACTGTAGAGTACTTGCTCACTTTTTAGCAGTGTGTGGCCTTGCGTATCAGACATGAGCCATGCCATACATAAGGTTTTATGCATTTCTCTTAAAAATTTCTGAGAACTAGTAAATATACCAGCAATGCCAATTTGGGTAGTCATATAGAGAATACATTAAATACTACAGAACATCTGATTGAACATCAGGGAACCATTTAAGGAAAAAGAAAGATATTGATCCAAACCACTCCTAAGCAGATTCTAAATTCTGGCATATTTTTATTTCTCCTGGATGAATGGAGATAGGCAGTGTGGAGCCGACCCAGCACTTGTGCCCCACAGGGTTAATTAGTACCTATGCAGTGTCAGTGTAGGAAAGAAGCAGCACAGTGTTATTCTCATGTGCTGTGCTCTGTCTGCCATTTGCATAGGTCTCCAAGAAGATTGGCAGTGTGAGGCTGTTCAGCATCAGGCCATCCTTTCTAAATTCTCACCCATGCCAGGGTCACTTGTGGCTGGCCTCACCATGTGCACAGGCCAGGAAGAAGACCTAATATAATTTGCTTCCTTTGAGGATTGTCTGACATTGCTAGAATTGTGTGATTCTGGTATATGTGAGAGAGCCCATGGCAGTGCATGGCAAAGAGCAACAACACTGTTCTTTACTGTTTGCATTTCAGAATGTAAAGCTGACTGTGATACCTGCTTCACCAGAAACTTCTGCACAAAGTGTAAAAGTGGGTTTTACTTATACAGTGGAAAGTGCCTTGAAAAGTGCCCTGATGGGCTGGAAGCCAACAACCACACGATGGAGTGCACTAGTATCGGTAAGTCTGGTCCCCATGTCCTGCCTGGTGTTCTCAGAGGGGATGTGGAATCTAAGGAGGACATAATCAGTTACAATGCCAGAGAAGTGCAAATTAAAATGAAAATGTTCTTCATAACAAGATATATTCCCCAGCACAAAAAACTCAAGGTATTTCCCAAGTCTGCCACTTCACAAGAGGCACAAACTTGGCTGTGTCCCACAAACACAGCCTTGATGCTAAGGGCAATTCTGCCACAGGAAGCATGGCCTGTTTGGCCTGCCCTGAGGTAGAATGACATACATCTCTTACTTGCTCTGTTACAGTGTTATGCAACACTACTAACATCAAAGTTTCAAAAACCCTGAGTCAGACCCCACATGTATTTTAAGAAAGATTAAAATATTAATGGCTTTGCTTTAGCTCCCTTGTACTACCTGAGCCTTCAAAGCACGCATACAATAACATTTTGAAGCTTACCTTTTCAAAGATGAAGGCTAGAAAAGAATATATTAAGGAAACACCCCCCAAAAAACCCCAGTCTCCAAAATGGTGTATGTCCATAGTCATCTGACTTCAGAAAATGAGGATTAAAATAAAACACCAAGTAGGGTGTCACTGGCACTGAAGGAGTGAGATTGATGTCATTGTGACTCACTGGCTGTGGAGAAGAGACCTGCTTTTGTATCTTCAGCCTCTGACTCAAAAGCTCCGATTATTCACACAAGGACAATTTTGGAGGTCACCACACCTAACTGCCTGCTCCATCCCTCTGCCACCCCTCCAAATGAAAGAAGAACAAGTGATATGTTTACTCCATCCCTCTGCCACCCCTCCAAATGAAAGAAGAACAAGTGATATGTTTGCCTGTGAACTGCTGCAGTTAGCATCCCCCACCAGGGGCACGCCGAAGCTGTGGCAGGGTTCAGCTTATTTTAGTATGTTGGCTGTGCACTGTGGTGGCTGAGGGCTGTGAGCTGCAGTGCCAGCGGTGACCTCTTCAGCCACCAGCAACCAGGGAGCACTTAGGCACAGTCCGGCCATGGTGGAAATCTCCTCCCCCACAGTATCATGCACATAGCTCTCTCTGGCCTTGAGTGTTTTGGAGGGGAAGTAATGCGGGAATAAAAATAATGTGCAGTAGTTTGGTGCTTTCCTTCTCAAATATATATTAGTTCAGGTGGTAGTGTAGGTTTTCACAGTTTTATATTCAAGCAAAGACTTTCATCTTTGAAAGAAATTCAAGGGATCATTTTTGTTTCTCGATGGCTGTTTCCAAGTGCTGTAGACACAGCTGCTTTAACAATGAGTCAGTCTCAACTAGGAAAAGCCATTTAAAGCTATGGAGTAAAACCAGAATCTTTTAGTTCACGTGAAAGCCAGTTACTTTTACTGAAGAGCTCCAGCGTAACATGAAAAAAATGACCCACATGACAATCCACTGGAGGAAGGCTCAGAGATTGCCTGAAGTCTGTTAAATTTTTTCAGGTTTCATAAAATTCAGAAGTAAATTCTGGATCTGGAAAAATGTTGACTTACTAATTCCTCCTTATAGAGGGGCTGGAAGTCTTTCCTTCTTCAGTGGTGACTTATAATCTTAAGCATGCAGTTGGACTTAAAGTAAATATATATATTTACTATCTTTT
The DNA here is from genome assembly GCA_013399875.1 of Gymnorhina tibicen. Lineage (NCBI taxonomy): Eukaryota > Metazoa > Chordata > Aves > Passeriformes > Artamidae > Gymnorhina > Gymnorhina tibicen. The sequence continues at coordinate 258,231 of VXAZ01001543.1, forward strand.
TCCAAGAGAAAGATAGTGAGATGGCACAAGAGAAAGACAGCTATTAAAAGCATATTGTTAGGCTTCCAAGGTTACTCCCATGTTTTGTTTACACTGTTTGGACAAGAGTGAAATGACACACCTTCTGATTTCCAAACAGTACAGGATACACATTCACATCACTCTGGTTTAGAAAGGGTAACCTGCACAGTTCTGAAAAGCCTGAAACCTCACACTGACCCAAATTCTCCTCTGCTTTGCCTGTTTCCAGCTTGTGTATGCTACAGATGATGGCTCTTCAGATGACCCAAGACACTTGATTTCTAATGTAACATCTTTTAATATGAGTTGATCCTATAAAACTATTGATTTCGAAATTCAATACCTTTGAGGCTTCACTCATCTTTCACAAAGGCATGACCAAAGTTTATTCCACCAAAGCTAAAAGGATTTACACCTCCGTCAAACCAAAGCAAACTCAGAACAAACGCCCGTAACTGATTTCATTGAGACCAGTTGCGTTGTTGTTGCCTTGTTTCAGGAATGGAATTACAAAACAGCGAGTAGAAAATAGTAACTGACATAATTATTTGACATTATTTTGTGCTGTATATCTTTAACAGTCCAATTTCTGTCAATTCATTGCTGCAATTCACTGCTGATTAATTCCATTAGTTTTGGCCACCCTTTTGGCTGATGCGGAATGAAAATAATGTACCATATATATTGTGTATACAAAAATATATTGGTCAGGCTCAGTTTGTTCTATGTTTATTGCAGTGCACTGTGAAATTAGTGAGTGGAGTCCATGGAGCCCTTGCACGAAGAAAGGAAAAACATGTGGTTTCAAAAGAGGAAATGAAGTAAGGGTCAGAGAGATCATACAGCATCCGTCAGCAAGGGGCAATCCTTGCCCAGCTACAAGCGAGAGCAGAAAATGTATTGTACAAAGAAAGAGATGTCAGAAGGAAGGAAAAGGTACCAAGTTATCATCATCATAATACGAGTTTGGTATTGTGTTTGTTTAATAATTCACACCTGAATTCTTAGGTCTCAATTTCAGGATTCACCAAAGTTGCCATTGATGTGGTGTTTTTTGGGCTGGAGAGAACTGTGCCTTTGCCTGCAGTAAATAAAATCCTAACATTGCTCAAAAAATGTGCTTTGTGTGATCTAGAGAGGACAGGGTGGGCTGGATGGGAAGGCACTTTGTCTCTCAATTCTGTCTGCTGAAAGAGTTGCCAAGATGAAAAGTTGCATGTAGTGCTCAGAACAAAAAAGATCCATCATAAAACATGTTGTGGTGGGTGTTGTTTGCTGGGTATCAGGCAGCCAAGTTTCATGCTTCAACAGTGGGATTCCTCCAAACAAATTCCTATTTCATGCTTCCCTACAAGTAAAACATTAACTCTTGCAAATGCAGTCCTGTGGCTTCTCTCCCAGACTGAACTCTTTCCACTAACTCTGGCTGAATAACAGAGCCTGATCCTGCCATCTGCATCTGGGTCGTGGAGTACCAGCATGGGAGAAAGATCATAGCATTGCATGGCACACAAGGGAAACTCCACTTTTTTTCACCCGGGAAGCAAGACTGCCAGCAGAACTGTCCCTCCATGAAAGGCAGCTTGTGGGACTTACTCCCCAGCATGGCAGCAAGTGAATGCCATCACACGTTAAGACTGGGAGATGCACAAGAATTCTGTGAAATAATGATTTAGACAAATTCCACCCAGTAGATACTGTTTTTGATTGCTCTCCCCTCCTTGCAAAGGGGAAGTTACATGATCTGTCCTCAGTGAAGTTACTCTGGTTGACAGAGGAGGAACTATGGAATATTTCCTTTTCTCCATTCCTCCTGTTTTCTCTGTCCCTCCCAATTTCCCCGTCTCATATATTTCTCTCTTTCCTCCCACCCCTTTTGAGGGTGACCGGAAGAGCTGGAGCAGCTGCCCCTCCATGTGAACAACTGTGAGGCAGCAGTAGCTGCTGGTACCAAGTAATAACCAACTGTTCCACTGTTAAATGATGGCCAGGGTTGCTGCAGATTACTTATGGAACGCTCAGGGGGTTTGGATCTTGTAACCCTTTTGAAGGTTGGCTCATTCCCTGGGGATGTACTGCATGAGAAGGGTAATAATGTTATTGGAGCGAGTCCAAAGGAGGGCCACAAAGATGGTGAGGGGCCTTGAGGGGAAGCCTTATGAGGACCAGCTGAGGTCACTTGGCCTGTTCAGCCCGTAGAAGAGGAGACCGAGGTGAGACCTCATTGCTGTCTACAACTTCCTTGTGAGGGGAAGAGGAGGGGCAGGCACTATTCTCTTCCCTGTGGTGACCAGCGATAGGACCTGAGGGAATGGTCTGAAGCTGTGTCTGGGGAGGTTTGGGTTGGCTGTCATGAAAAGGCTTTTCACCCAGAGGGTGGCTGGGAGCTGAACAGGCTCCCCAGGGAAGCGGTAACAGAACCAGCCTGACAGTTCTAGGAGTGCTTGGACAGTGCTCTCAGGCACATGGTGTGACTCTTGGGGTGTTCTGCTCAAGGCCAGGTGTTGGACTTGATGATCCTTCAGGGTCCCTTCCAACTCAGCATATTCTCTGATTCTGTGATTCTATCGTTAGAAGGAGGATCTCACGGACCAGATAGCTACAGGTGAGTCCCCCCTCACCCAAGAACAGGAAACCTATAGGGCGTAGATGTCACCTCCCCCTCCTTGTATCAGGCAGTGTCCTGAAGAGGTAGAGAGGTGTACCTGCGTCAAGGTTGCAGCCAAGACAACCTATTTACAGATTTCCTTTAGAAATCCTACAGATGTCTATGTTCTAAATGTCCATGCTTGCTTCTGTTCCTACACAGTGACACAACTTGAAACAGCCTCTCATTAGCCCACTGTAACTGGGGGAAGAGTCCATTGTTTTTCCCTACCAAAGCCTAATCTTGACAGGGATGAAAATATAGGACTGAACTGTAATTTTAGACTGTGAAACTGGGTCTTTTTGAGGCGATGATATTGTGTATTTGCTTATAGCAATTTGGCAAACACTTCAGATTGGACAAGACATTTCTCTTTGAGAAATGCCTGCTGTTCCTGTGTAATAAGAACTTTAGAAGAAACTACTCACGTATTTTGCTATCCATTCTTATTTTGTGGGATTTGAGCCAAACCATACTTGAAAAATACTGTGCACCACAAGAATTCGTTCACAATCATGAATCTTTTTCTTTCCTTCTCTTCTGCAATATGCATAAAGGTGGGTTTTTTCTCTCTTTTGAGCAAGTTGCAGTCTGTATTCTAGCCTGTTTTACGCTCAGTAGACAATTCCTTCGAAAGAGGAATCCATGTTCCACCCTCTCTCTGTGCCCTTGGGATTTGTGTGCCTGTGTCTGAGAGCCATTTCTTTTTTGTTCTGACATTCACCTTCTCAGTATTCACAAAAGTCTTTCCCATTCACATTCATCTCTTCAGGGAAATGAACTTTTTTTTGTTTTAAAGAAAGATAATTCTTAATAAAACAGAGCAATATCACATATAAAATATCAGGTTAAAAGACCCTCAAGGGATGAATTATGGTGACAAGCTAGGAAGGTGAGAATTAAGCTGTAAGTTTTCATTCTGCTCCTACTGGAATGGGGAAACAAAGTTTTCCAACTCAATCTCCAGGCAACATATCTTCCCTACTGCTACTGTCCCTTATTACACAAAGAGAAACTTCTTTTCTCCTTTGAACAATAGAATAATTGCCCAAGAAAGCAAGCCAGGCTCTGTTCTTAAGGCTAGCTGTGCCCTGTCAGTTAGTGCAGAAGGAGGTGACAACAGAAACTCTTGAAAGGAAAGGGAAAGTCAATAAGTTTGTATTTACTGTTGAGAAATATTGAAAAGGGTCTTTTGTGTTGTACAGCTCCCAGTGGCATTGCTTTAGCGTTGAGCTTCCACAGCACTGGCTTTTGAAGTGTAGCAGCAGACCCGGGAGTGACCAGCAGTGCTGCTAATCTTTCCTCCATGGCCATGAAGAGAGGGTCAGCTCGGTCACTCTCGGCCATTTCCATGTTGGATAGATGTCTGTGGCTGAGGGATTTAGGGCAAAGACCACATGATGACGGGGTGTGCTCGTCACAGAGGCCTCAATGACTTTGCTCGAGACGTTGAGGTCAGCGACAGGATGTTACTCAGTGAAGGCACTGCTATCACACAGTAGCAAGTTCATGTCTCTGGAACAACTACGCAAAACAAGATAAAGCAGATGAAGAGGGCTTTTTTTTCTCTGTTTGTTTCCATCTGCTGGTGTGTCATTGAAGTTGATGAGATGCCTTGCAACCATTTTTTTTCCCTCACTGGCCATACAGTGATGTTTCACTGTGAGAAGATCTTAATATTTCCAGACTGGATGCAAACAAATAGGAAAAATAAGGATACAGACAGCTCAATTAGCCTAAAAGGTTCTTTTTACTTATTTTAGCACTAAGTTACTTTATCCCAGTGTGATCTGACATGGTAATTCCCATGTGTTTCACATACAGGCTCCTTTTGTAGTTCAGTCCTATCCAAACCTCACTGTAATTTATTTCATCATTCTCCTCTTTTAATCCCATGATGGTGTGTTCTCTTTAGTCTGCATGACTATATGATATTAAGTTCCAGTTTTTTCTTCTTCCTTTCTTTCCCTCACACTTTTTGTTTTTCTCCCCCAGTGCAGTGCACTGTAACTTTTAACTTCCCACACTTAACACATTCTTGACTCCTACCCTTCACTGACAGATAAAAATTCAGTCTCATGTTTCCTGTAGCCATGTCCATTAATGGCAAATGGCAAATAGATGTACTGGAAAAGCATAACTTTCAGAGCTCTTCAAACACTGCAAATTATCCATCAATATTATTTCTTTGCCCTCATAAATGTGCTCTGGCCTAACACAAGTCCCTTTGGACTGCTGTCTGCAAATGTGTGAGATTGACTTTTACTGGACGAAAGACAAATATTCTAAAATTCCAGTATTCTGCATACAAAAGTATTTGTGGGGAAAGAATTGCATGTTTTCATGAGTAATTCTGCCAAAAAGAGAATATTCACCATATGACTTTCTGTTGAGTCCCAACTAAACCCCCCCAGAGATCAGACCATTTCAAATACTTTCAGAGGACATATTTTGATCAGTTTGAAGAGAATTAAAGCACTCACCAAAACTAGTATTAATTATGAACAAGGAAAACACCTTAGAAATCTGGGTATCATGCAAGCCAATAGATTACATTGGTTACACAGCTGTATTGTTGTAAGCAAAAAAATACATTCCAATTGTTTCTCATTCTTATATTGAAGTTTTGCACGCTGGTGGTGTTCAGATGTTCAGAGGACAGAAGCAATGTTAACTGTGTCCCATTCTGTGCAAATACAGACCAAAGAAAGTTCCTGTTCCTGACAGGCAAAAATTCAAGAATTAGACATGAAGACAAGGGGGGGTGAATGTGGAATAGCACGTTTCTTTTTCACTGTGGAGTGTAGGAATTGTCACCAGGTACAGTCTGAAAGTGGGATACTGGTATGAGAGGACGAGGGACAATTTTAGCCAAAATTCAAACGCCTACAACCCCCTGGAGGAAAAGTATCTTGTCAGTTAATGGTTTGAGCTGTAAGGAGAAGACAGACACTATGCTATGATTTTTTTTAAGTTTACAGCAGGAATAAGAGAAATAGCAACGCCTTTGAGGTGAGGAGCTGAATCCTAGTTGCAGACTGCTGAACAGAAGGGAACCAAGGGAACAGGATTTGTTGCTAAGCAGTTTTAATGAGGAAGTGTACAAATTTTGGATAAATACAGTAAAAGAATAGGTTCTATACTGTACGGCATACACGTGAATATGAAACTGCAGGTCTCATTGAGTAGTGTAGAGAACAGAGACTCAGCTCATTTCTGTTGTTTCTTTGTACTAGTTCCTCCATCTCTTATTGCTGTACATCCACATAATGCTTCCAAGCATATTAGTCAGATCATGTCTGAAAGAGTCTTCAACTGGCTACGGTGTGAGGAACTCTGTAAGCAGAACGAGTGTATTTCAGGGGATCCACAGGTCAACCACAGTAAAACAAAAGCTGAAGTTGAAAAATACTCATGTCCAATACTAGTTTTACCTAGTCTTGGCAAAATCAGGGTTAGAGCAACAAGTTTTGTTGTGTTCATAAACTTCCAGCAATGGCTGTACATCTGCTGATTCAAATGAATAGTCTGTCCCTATACACTCCATACTCCAAAGATAAAAGTCTTTCTCCAAGGCAGTGGAGGCCCACACCACTTCAGTAACTCCTCAGTGTACTATTTTTAAACAAATTTTTTCTGATTTAAAAAAAAATTTAAAAATGGATGACAATTCTAGATGTTTCTGGTATTGACTACTTTTACTTAATCACATCTAAGTCCTAAGCATTACAATGTGGGAAAGTAAGATATTCCTATCACAGCCCGTTCCAAAATTCACATCCTCTCCCTCATATATAGCTCAGTGACATTTAAAACAAGAGGGCTGGAGCATGTGAGCTGGGGAAACATCCCAGTACACAGTTCGCTCGTGTTAACTGTGAGAGACGGGGTGTCCTGTGTGAAGGTCACTAGTGTGGTTATGGTTAATGACCTTACTCCATGGCAGGTCACAGGACTTCTGAAACCTCAAAATGAACACGAAGCTAATTACTGCATCCCCGTGTTTACATACAGCATACACCAGTGGGTCCTAACTCTGGCCTTTGCGAGCCTGAGTTACTATAATTGAGGAATCTGTCTTGTGAAGAGTTTGGTTGTTTATTTTCCGTTTGTTGCTGCCAAAAGTGCTTCTCATTTCCTTTCCTTGCAAGGGTTTTGACTCTTTAACTTTAACACATTTCCAGCCTCCAATAGTAGGGGTGCTGAGACCGGGAATCCACTAGTTGCAACACGAAGGGAAATGGCATCCTGGGGATACCCCGAGTGAGGCAGAGCACAGTCAGCACCCAGATGCCACTGCCACTAGCTGGCAGACATGGGCACAGTCTAGAGAAGAGATCTGGATGAATAGGCTTCAGAGGGAAAAATAAGGCCAAAATGAGTCAAAATGATTTGTGAATCCAAAATAGCTAACAGTAGAAGATGTACTGACTCTAGAAATCAAGCGCTGAAAGGATGAAAAAGCTGGTTTTAACCTTGTAGCATTTCCAATATTTAATCATAGGCAGTTTTGGAAGTTTTACTAAGTTACTACCTGCAAACAGAGACATTAAAATCTTAACTAATTACTAGTAATGTTTCATTTCACTACAAGTATGTCTATTTTGTTTGTGCTACTGTGAACACCGAACTCTCATCAAACCTTCCAGTTCTGACAGACACATATGAACACACAAGCAGGTAGCACATCCACGCTGTGTGCCTCTGCACATACGGTACTACACACGAATGCACACCCTCTGTACATGTGCACCATGCCAAGGTTGTGCTCTCTGAATAATATGCATCTTGATGAACAGTCAGGCAAAAATGGTTGTGCCCTCAGATATCAAAATTAGTTTAAGCCCTGCAGGGTGCTGGGCTGACACTGTCTCTATGCTCCTTGGAAGATGTTCTCCTTTCCTGCTGCTAGCTCTTCTCTTGCCACCTTCTGCCTCATCCCTGTCCTGGGGGGCCTGGGAGCAGTGGGGAGGTGACTCAAATGCCCTGAGGTCCTCTGGAGCATGCTATAAAAAAATGTGCTGGGCACACTGATGATAAAAAGCATCAACATCATATTAACAGGAATAGTGTCAAAGCTGAGACAGAAGTATGTGGTCAATTGTTCTTGTAAGGGAAGTGAATCAGAAAAAAGCTGATTGCATTCTTTTATTAAAATATGAACAATGTGAGAGCCGTCCTCCTCAGATCACTAAACCAAATAAGGGATAGAAATCACCTCTTTTTCTCTTCTGATCTTCCCTTTTGGTGCCTCCTTGTGCTACAGATCTGGCTAGCTGACTATATTTTAGATGCCTGAGCTTTGTAGGAAAAGCTGAAGGGAATACAAGCCTCTCAAGAACCCTTCTTCCTCCCCTTCCAAAGTATCCATCAGGTATTCATTCAGCACTAAATTTCCAGCACCTGCCTAAACTCTTCCCTCTTGAATAAAAATGTTTGGGATTGAAAGCTCCAGCTTTAGAAGGTAAAATCTGCATTTGTGTCTATTCTGTGAAAGAAAAGCAGACAGAGGTCTGTTACTTGCCCACAAGATCCCGGTCCATCTTCTGGCTTGCCACCAAACCAGCTGGGGCTATTCTCTCCACAGCAGATTTGACTGGCAGGTCAAACAGAGTCCTTAAACAAACTCCCAGTTATGTTGTGCAGATGTGCGGGGGTCTGCCTAGTCCCTGATCTTCCTCCCTGGCACAGCTGGGAACACCTCTGGCACAACTTATTTATGGCACTTTCACCTTCAGCGACTTCCCAGTGTTTCAGGGAGAGGCACACAGGAAACTGTGGCTACTCTCCGCTCTCAGTGCCTCAGGGCAGATACCATGTGCAGAAGAGCAGCGTGTCGTTCTCTCTTAGGCCTCATCCCTTCCTTCCTCTGCCAGAACGTCCTTGCATACCCTTCTTTCTTCCCACACTGGTCTTCTATCACAACTCACATTTAATGCTTCTAAAGTCCTTCCCCTAACTTCCAGTGATGTAAGGAGCTCTTTCTGAGGAAGGGACATGTTTGTCACTGCTGGAAGAGGAAATGAGGCTCTTCCAGCATGTGTGCCACAGTGGGATACCTTGACAACTTCTTTCTGTTGATGCTTCAGCAGACCCCATGGCAAGCTGTTTTCTCACCTTTGGACAATAATGCTACAAAGTAAATGTGAAGGGAGGTGGCTGCTGGGAGCAGGGCCCACCTGGCTCTCACCACCTGGAAAACTAAACTCCTCACTATCTTGACCTGAGTGTCCTGGAAAGAAGAACAAATGCAAGAGAGAAATTTGATAGTGCATCTATCAAATTTAGTCCAAGAATGCAAAACATTTGGGCTATGTGAGCTTCAGAGTAAATCAGGCTGTGGATGTTTCAGTCTAATGGCGACACGTCCAGCACTGTTTAATAAGCTAAATCCTGGGCTGTGGAACACTTCCATGTATAGCAATGCTGTTATAACACTGCAGCCATGGGCAGCATGGCACTCATTCATTATTGTGTTACAGCTGCCCTTAAAGGGCCTGATCCAAGACCCACTGAAATCCCATTGACTTCAGAGTACTGTGGATCTAACCATAAAGCAGGGATTTTCAGCATTCCTTTGTAACAAAGCGAAAACAAAGGAACACTTTTTTGGCTGCGATTTCTCCTCATCTCTCTGGATATTTGCCTGTTCTTCTCCACCCAGGCAGCTCTGTTTGCTTTTCCCCACCCAGGTCTCTGTATCTCCAGTCTCATTGTCTCTTCTCAGCTCACTCTCCCTGCCAGCTCTGACACCTGATGTAGCCTTTGGTCTCCTTCGGCTGCCACCTCCCAGCTCTCTTTCACCTTCATAACTTTGGAAAGGATATTAACTTAAGTTAGGAAGTTAAGCACTTGCTGCCGTAACCTTGTGTTATAAAGGTCCAAGGGAGCTTTAGAACATTCCCAATGAGATGATAACATCCAAGGATATTCTCAGAGATCATAAAGACTGGGAGAGAGGTTGTGGGAACCTTTATGGAAGATTTTTAAGGAGGTTAGACAAACAATCATCAGAGACAGCCTATAGTAGTTCAGCTTCATATACTAGTAAGGGACTAGATAATGCTTTGATAAGCATTTACAAAATGGCTACAGAATTTCCACAAAACTTTTTCTTGCCTGTTGCTTCCTGCCAAACTCCCACAAAGAGACAGCATACTGCCCATTTACAGAGCACAAATCCAAGTATCTCTGTCCACTGACATCAGTACAAGGCCTCCTGCTGTCGTTTACCAAGCTCAGACTTTTATTTGGGCCTGAGTCAAAGAACTGAAATCAACTTTTCTTTCATTTTGTCCAGTTTAGTAATTTGCATTGCAGAGATATCTGTTCATGTTTCTCTTAGCATTCACCGGCTTTGAATAATTGGTATAGGAAGAGTACAGGGCTGGATTTTCTTGCTAATTTACCACAGATATAAGGTAGCAACTCTGCCAATGAAAATGTGTCTATTTTAAGAGCAGATGAAGACATTATCCATGAGGGGCATATTGCTGTATGATTAGGCCTGAAAAAAAAGTAAAATAAGGACAGATGCAAACAAATATCATTTTTCAGTAATTTTTGTTGAAGTAATTTTGCAGTGACAAAAACTTAATTGGAAGAAAAACCCCAACATTCATAATTTAAAAGTGTGGTGGCCGGGCAAGATTCAGAAAAAGTATTTTCTAAATTTTCTATTTTTAGTTCCTTGAAATTCCAAATGGTAGCAAAAGAATTAACTGGTGTTCGTGAGTTAAACATATACAGCTGACATTAAGGTCAGAATTTGACAATTAACTGTTGGGATTTTCTATTGTTATTTTGTTTTACAAGCAAAATGACCCAGTAATGAAATTTCTCAGTTCTAATCTAATCCTCCCCAATATCTACAGCAAACAGTAGCCCCAGTGCAAAGATTTACAGCTACAGTTATGTCTCTGCTTTGTTCTTGAGCGTGTATTTACTTCTGCCCATTTGCTTTTTGAAATTCTCTCTCATTTGTCATCTGAAGAACTCAGTTTAAAAGGAAAACAGGCTTCAGACATGAAACACAGCTACATTCCTGAAACATGAGATGAACAACCTTTAATTCACGCAACCTTTCATTTACAGTAATGTTTAATGGATGGGCTGGTTTCATTATGGACAATGCCTCTCCCTGTCATTAGCCTGCAGAAAGGTCTAAAACTCTTAAGCATTTAAAGGAGCTCCGTTTCAGGCTCTGCATTCCCTCCTCCCCTCCCTCCCCCACTCCCCATCACCCCTTCTGACTGCCCTTGTTCTAAGTGCATAATCTAAATGCTGTACTCTGCAAATTGCACTTATTGCTGGCTTCGAGCTTTGAAGAACCCTTCTGAACACTTTTTATACAAACCCTAACAAGGTCAAAGTTGGAAAAATCTCAGCTGGTGGACTTGGATCCCATGAGCTAGTGACCATTTATAATTAATATTAATGAATGGCAGATGACAGATGTTTATTGCCTAAGTAGAAATGTGCATTGCTAAACCAGAAGGATTTAGTTTAAATCCAGAGGAACTGACTTTATTTCTTGTACGGATGTGGGTGGTGGTGGGGAACGCCAGTGGGTGATCCAGCCCCTACTACCTTTAAGCATGAGCATGGAAACAATAATTCTGTAAAGAAGGATCCTGAGCTCTCTATTTGAAGTACAACATTTCGTCCTTCAAAACATTAATTGAAGCAAGGAGCACTCTCTGCGCACTTCGGCAGCTCTGATTTGCAGCAGTAGTGGGTTTTATCCATAGATTCTAAAGCACCAAAATTAAGGAACTTTTATCTCTGTTTTACACTTGTGGAACCTGAGGAAGTCATATAAAAATGGTATTATAAAGAAAAATGTCTTTGTCACAGAGACGAAGGATCTCATTCCCAGACACAGTATATTTTTTCTTCCTGGATTTTTTTTCCACAGCAGTCTTAAATTAAACTAAAGCTATGATGCATAAATCTCTCAAGTTTAAATGTGACACAATGGAATATGTAACATGGAAATGGAAGAGTGTCTTTGAATACCTCTGAATACTTAAGGCTGGAGGAACCTCTGGTTTCTATCTGAAAGCAACTTACTCTTTCACAGCACATAAATTAACTTCCTGGACATAGAGACATCTTGGGTAACGTTTTCAAAAGTGCAAGAGCAATTTTAAGTAACTTCTTAGGGTTCTGGTTGAGGTTGGAGTAAGAGTCTATTTGTTCTGAATTCCTTGGACAAAGCATCCTGCTCCTTATAGTATCTTGCTAGAGTATGTGTGCACCAACTATTTGCTGTTTTCTTGCCTCTGGGATTTCTACACTTCTGTATTATGCTGTCTGTAAACTGTTTCTGAGTATGCCATTCCAGACCCTTGCAAAATAGTATTTGGTTTAGTGGCTATAGGATTGGTCTCAGATCTTATAAAAGAGTGCCAAAGGAATTGCTAACAAAAGCAGCTGCTGCTCAAATCTGTAGAAATAGTGAGCAGTTTCTTCTTTTGGCTAAAGCAAAATTTCTTGGAGCAGGCAGGAAAGCGATTAGTTACTCAGTTTGGAAGAGAAGCATGAACATATGTGGTGACTAGTGGACAGTGGGCTTCTTCACCTGGAGGCAGGCGGCAGCTGGAGAGAGAGGCTGCTGATCTCCACAGTCCCAGCTTTACCCAGAGAGGCCAGAGAGGATGTTGACTTGTTGCAGTGCATTCTTGTACTGAAAACGTCACTTGCTGAACTTTTGCTTCAGGTTCCTTAGAACCGTTCTTGCATTCCAGCAGTTCAGCTCCTGTAACCAGCCCTGCTGTATGGGCTGCACACACACCACAGGAACACCTAGGGGTGTCACCAATTTACCAACACTGCTGTAACACTCTTAAGGCACCAGCCAAGTAGAAAAATAAAACACGCAAGTTGTGCTGAATGGCCATTGTGCACTGCTGGCAGGATCTGTGTGAGACAGGACACAGGGCAGATTTCCTGGTGGAGGTGGAACAGGGGTTACAGACCTTCCTCAGCGCTTGTGGTGCTCTGTCATGAGAGGCTGTCCTCATCTCAGTGGGGGGCTGAGTCTCCTCCAGCCTTTGGGCCACGCGGCCTCGCCCGCATCCGATCTTAACAGATCAGTTTGTGAAGTACACTAAGTGAAGTGGGCTCCAGTGATGTGCTGTCACATGGCATAACCATTCTTCACATTCCACTTCCAGCTACTCATAAAGCTGGCTGCTCGCTTCAGTGTGCAAAGCTGTGTTACTACAAAAAGCTCTAAATGCACAGTTCATCCTCAGAGGGATTTAAAAAGAATAAACTTATCACATTCTTGAGGAAAAAAAAAAGGCAAGACAGCCTGGATAAAATTCACATGGACAATTTCTATCCGTGATTCATGATAAACCGAAGACTTACGGGCAATGTTAAAATATTTGCATTCAAGTTCTTTTCATGCATATCCACTATGACCCCTACTTAGAAATATTTTTTTAATATTTTATAGGCCTTAATTTTCCAAAGAAACCAAAAATACCAGATTACCAAAGTCATCACATTTCCCAGAAACTTGTTGATTTCAATGAAGTCCCAGTGGAAAGTAGGCAGGTTTTTCAAACAACCTTGCCTTCGTGTTAGGTTTCTGCCTAGTATCCTTCCAGCTTGTCCATTGGGTTGGCCTCTGGCAACCCACCCGGCAGGCTGACAAAGACTCAACAGCCTGAAAACCTGAGACCCCTCTGGCAACTTGGTCCAAGATTCCCAAGCTTCCTCAGGCTAAATTCTGAATCCTTTTGGCATATAAATTCCTTGAGCCTTTTTCAGAAGCAGCCCAAGAGTCTTGGTGATCCCAGTGTCCTTTTCCATAAGCTTCTCTCCACCCAGTAAACTGTCAGGTATTCTCTCAATAGTTGAGAAAAATTCTTCAGAAACATATGGAGATGGCCAAAGTGAAATCTCATGTCACCCTTTTTGAGAGGGAACCTTTGGAGTCTCTGATCCATAAGAAATTTAGAAGCCTGACCTGTAATTTTAATCAACATGAAAATATTTCGAGCTATTGGCACTACTTAGAGAGGGGAGGATCAATGCTTTGGCCAGCTGAAATAGTACACACACACTGGAGACACAAAACAGAAAGAGACAGTCAATTTTCAACACCTTGATTTGAAAAGTATCCTTGAAAGCAAATTCTCCTTTAATTTACACCAAACACCAACCGTGGTGACCTCCGTGTGTTTGAGCAAGTACAACACAGAGGTCAGAATCTGGCCTCCAGTGAATTTAACTAATAACAGCCTGCCTCTGTGCTGATGGTTTTGCTGAGAGGATCCATTAGGAGCTGCTGTCCCCCTGCATGTTACCTGCTGATGACAGGCTGATGCAGCTGTCTGGCTGGCCCAGGGTGCACAGGGACTCCTGTCTACCTGTCAGCACAGGTGTCACCCCAGGCAGAAATGCAAACAAATGATGCTCAGAGTGGAGGGGACAAGTGAACCGTGCTGAGAGGGGCCAGAGGTGCATCCTGTTGACTCATCTTCCTTTACCTTCCTGGCATATCAGAAAACTTAAGAAAATGTAAGGAGGGGACTCCAGGGGGAGCGTACAGCTGCACCTATACCAGCAAATGAAACAGTGGAAGATGCCCAGGCTTCTTGGTCCTGGTGTGTAGTACTAGGGCAGGAACCGCTGGCCTGATCCACATGTTGGAGTTGGCACTTGCAAATGCCTTCAGGATCTGTACTCACCAGCCACCACTATAGCCCAGCTCTGAGCCATGGTCACTAATGGAAAAAGGCATTCCTGGGGATGCACCCAGATATTGGGGTCATATAAGTATCATCTGAATTAGCAGGTTCCATTGAGGTAATCAGTTTAAGTAAAGCCAAGGAAAACATCTTTTCCCGCTTACCCTCCCTTCAGAGCACACCGAGTACAAATTTGAGTACTAAAGAAACAAGTTCCTTTGTGTGTTTTCTCCATTTTACTATTGTACTAGAAAGAGTTTAAATGTCTGCTGAGGCACTAGCATCTGTCTCTTATCATGTATAACTTTTCTTGATTATTTCTAGAGCGGCAGACTAAACATGCAGCTCTGACATAATGCAGCATCACATTTTCATTTCTGGTTTGTTCGAAAGCCTGCACCAGCTGAAATAAGTCTCTAAAAAGGACTATATTTATGACCTCAATCCAAGATAACAGGAGGGCTTGGATTATTGGTGACTAAAAGGAAGACAAGCTATTAGATATTTCTCCCAATAACCTGATGCTCTAACAACAGGGTAAGGGCTTTTGATACCAATCACTATTATTCCCAATCTTTGTACTGGTTCCTGATTCCCTTAGTCTTAAAAGAGGCTTATCAAGTGGATTTGGACACTCATGGACCTTTTTGCCTCTTTTAGGAGAGCTATAAAAACCCAATCCCTTTCAGAAGTCATCATTAAAAGTCTCAAAGGAAAAAAAAGCCAGTTTCCTAAATACCAGCATGGTCTATGTCACTTCCTGTCCTAAGCAATGGGGAGTGATTTTCTGCTCTGCTAAATTGCCATTACTTGGAAGCTGTGTTCAGAATTTATAAGCTGCGGGTTCTTATAAGATGAAAACTGTTATGTAATTACAAAATTGGTGTTGTTAGCACATTAGTCCTGATTAAAGCAAGGCTGCTAACAAATTCCCTTAGTCCCAACAGACAAGCATGAAGGAAATAAATCCCCACTAGCGCTTGTTTGAAGAGGCAGCAGTAAATGTCTCCACAAACAGCAAACAGAACTCATTATAGGAATGCTCCTCCTCTGGCTGCTTCTTTGGAGGACATTCTATTTTCAGGCACTGGCAATGTCTTTTTCATGGCACAGGAAAGGCACATCCAACCTGTTTCTATTGCAAGAGGTCATCACAAGCCAGGGACTTTCCATAAGCCTTGCTTATGAGCTCATGAGTGTAGAAGTGTCATTTCCCAACCACCCACAAAAGAAATTATATCTTCTGACTTCCCATATACCTAACAGGATACAACTTTCTCCTTATCTCCTACAGCAGCAAAACCTGACATCTTCTGTCTTGGAGTAGCTAATCTGGTCAGCCTCCTCCCATTCCCCTCTGCCTGCTTTATGGAAATGGCTGTAGTGCAGGCCTGAGCTATTTCTGTATTTGGAAACAACATTCTCACTCCTGCTGATGTGCCTCTTTCAGCACTGTTCTTGCAAGGTCAAGCTAGCGCACACAATGTAAATAAGAACATTTTTCAAGTGAATGCAATCTAGTAGTCCAGATCCTATTTTCATAGGCAAATGAACCTCAATGATACTCATGCAAAGACATCTAAAGTTTACATCTAGAAGAGTATTTCCATTTTTAAGAGAAGATAGGACATGTAAGTATAAGTTAGTCACCAAGTCCCATAATACAGTTGCTCAACCATAAGTATCAATAACATTTGAGGTATAGCATCATCATAGAATCACAGGATGGTTTGGATTAGAATGGACCTTAAAGATCATCTAATTCCAACCCCCTGCCATGGGCAGGAACACCTTCCACCAGACCAAGTTTTTGAAGCTCCATCCAACACGGCCTTGAACACTTCCAGGGATGGGGCAGCCACAGATTTTCTGGGCAACCCGTTCTAGAATTTCTTCCTAAGATCTAACCTAAGCCTACTGTCTTTCATTTTAAAGACATTCTCCCTTGTCCTGTCACTACCTGCCTTTGTCAAAAGCCCCTTTGAATTTTTCTTGTAGGCTCCCTTCAGGTACTGGAAGGCTGCAATTAGGTCACACCAAAGCTGTCTATTTTCCAGGCTGAACAATCCCAGTTCTCTGAGTCTTTCCTCATAGGAGAGGGGCTCCATCCCTCTAATCATCCTGGTGTCCCTCCCCTGGACTTGCTTCAACAAGTCAGTGTCCTTCCTGTGCCTGGGACCCCAGAGCTGGATGCAGTATTCCAGGTGGGGTCTTACAAGAGTGGAGGGGCAGAATCCCCTCCCTCGCCCTGCTGACCATGCTGCTTTGGATGCAGTCTAGGACACCATTGGCTTTTCTGGGCTGCAGGAGCACATTGCTGGGTCATGTCCAGCCTCAGCCAGCAGCACCCCCCAGTCCTTCTCGGCAGGGCTGCTCTCCATCTGTTCACCCCTCAGCCTGTATTGATACCGCGAGTTGTCCCAACCCAGGTACAGAACCTTGTACTTGGTCTTGTTAAACCTCATGAGATTCCCATGGGCCCACTTCTTGAGCTTGTGCAGGTATCTTGGATTATCTAAGATCACCACATAGAACTAGGATATGACATGTGCCTTAAGATCTATATCCATCTGGACTGGTATGGGAAACCAGGTAGGCTGTCGTAATGCATCTCAACAGCAGGAGAACATAGGTTTGGCCAAGGTAGCTGCTCCTTGAATGTCTTTGGACCTTAGCTCCATTAAAATTTTTACCCATATTCTCTTCAGCAGCTGGAACATCTTCAGTAGTAAAGGCAAGCCAGGAAATGCACTAAGTCGTGTAGCATCTAGATTGTTCTGAAGCTGTTGACCCTCACACTCTGGTTACCCGGAAATCAAGTGATTATAAAATAGGGCCACAACAGCAAAGGAAAGAAAAGATTGCTGTGAAATAAGCTATGCAGTTATGCTGTTTAGACTTCAAAAAGACATACCAGATGAATCAGCCACTTGTGGCTTGGGAAAGAAAGGAGAAAGTCCATTGCATCACTGGGCAGCTGGGGGTTTGGAGAATTGTTGGCAAGTAGTGTGAGTACATGCTACAGGCTATGTTCCAGAAGAAAAATGTGTCACTTTTCTTGAAAATGAGAATGATCTGCTCATTTGCATAACATGGCATGACTGTATTGTTGACAGAGCTATAGTAAGGGAGTTCAGAGTCTGGGGCATGCTCCTCTTCCTGGTTTCTTTGCTCAGCATGGTTTCTCTGCATCATGCTGTTATTGTCCAGGTCACATCACGAGGAAAGTGTGACAGACTTTTTGTCTAAGAGGACTAAAAATGCCTCTGAGAAGGGTGTGGGCAGGTAGGAAGGAGAGCAACACAGTATGGTGGCACTTAACCCTCAAGTTTTGTCCCTGTACTTTGTGGGGTACAGAGGGATTGGGGCACTGGTACTGCAGCACTGGTGCTGAGTGCTCCAGTAGCCAGGAAAGTGCCAAGAGGTCAGACAAGGCTGTGAGGAGTGTTAAAGAACACTGTGGCACGTTACAGCAGTGGCTTGTGGTCTTTTATTACAGCTCTTCAGCTTATTACAGTGTAGTGGGGAGGATTTGTGGTCCGTGGTGACAGGCACAGTAGAAGCAGCGGGACCCTTCCAGAGAGGGGCCTATTACATCAGTGCCTGCAATCCCAACAGGAGCAGTTCCATGACTCCTCTTGCTCCTTGTGCTCTCCCACAGTAAATTTCTTCATGGGAGTGATGAAAGAAATACAATCATCACAAATGTCTGGTGCCAGATTCTCATCCCTCTGGGATTTCCATGAGGCCTACCCTGTAACACCTCCCCCCACCCCAGTCAAAGTGAAGCAGTTTGCACAATCAGATTTTATGTCTTCCTATGGTGTTTTGGGATTTCAGCACCCAAGTTCCCTGTAATAATTTCAGCTGAATATAATAGGTGGGACTAAGTGACAATGCTTAAAGCAGAAGAAATCTGTCACCTGTGGTAGTTAATCCACGTCAGCCATGGTTTTCTAAGTAACTGTCTGCCACATAGTGCTCTTGAGTACCAAGGCCTCCCAAGCCAGTGCTTCCTCCCTGTAATCCATAAAATACAGCTATAGATCTAGTGGAAATACCATATCTGATGAGATAATGCAAAGGCTTCTCTGAAATATCCTGGCTTGCATACTTATAGATGTATTCAGACATGGATTGCATAAATACAGACACATGAATTTCTTTAACCCGGGGCTATAAAACATATTAACAAGAACTCAGCACTTTGAATCTGATTAAACATGTAATTATATTGTTATCCAAACTAATTTCATGTCTGCACTTAATTTGAACTACTGCACTTCTCAAAATTATAGCAAGTCTCTAGATTTTCCTCAATACAGGAATTTGCTATTATTAGTAGCAGCAAAGTATCTCCAGTGTACCAGAAAACTCACAGTGCCTGCAGATCAATTCTTCCAGTACAGTTGTCTGTAGAAATCTTTGGTTCTGATGTAAAAGGTGTTTTAACACCAAATAATTACTTAATTGTAATATATATTGCAAATATTATACATTTGTAATACAATAGTTGTAATACATAATATAAGTATTCATGAGATTCTAATACTTCTCTGATATTACATATTCTCTTCATGAGCAAAACACTCTATTGGAAAATGTTTCATAATCTCGTGTCTAAAAATACTTTTTAAAAAATTTTGAACGGTTTTATTGAATCTCTAAGAAGAAATAAACGTTAGTGACGTTAGTGCATTATAGTAAGGATTCCGTGACCCACCGGGAAAGTTCACCCGCAGGCAAAATAAAGCAAAGACAGGCGGTACAACGGCAGGAAGGGCAGGCACGGGCGGGAACGCGAGGATGCGACTGGAGGGGACGGAGAAGGGAACCTGCGGCTGCGGGAGCCGCCCGCGCCCCGCCTGGCGCGGAACCGCGGCGCCCCCGCGCGGGCGGCAGCGGCACTGCCCGGGGAACGGGCACCGACGCGCACAGAGAGACGGAGACGTGCAGCTGCACGCGCGTGAAATGTTAACGCGCTTTAACCCGGGAGAAGTTTCTAACGAGAACATTCTTCGTAAATGAAAGTGGAATTCCAGGAGAATGTTTTTTCTCCAAGTCACCTTATTGCCTCGTTTACTTCTTCTCTGAGTTCCTGTTTTAATAATGGCCTTGCCTTGTCATCTTCTTCAAAGGCAAAGTAGGTCATAGAAACATAGAATGGTTTGGGTTGGCAGAGGCCTTAGAGGTCATCTTGTTCCAGCACCCCTGCCATGGGCAGGAACACCTTCCACGAGAGCAGGTTGCTCAAAAATCCAAACTGGCCATGAACACTTCCAGGGATGGGGCATCCGCAGCTTCTCTGGACAACTCATTTCAGTGGCTCACCACCCTCACAATAAAGAGTTTCCTCCTAACATCTGATCTAAATCTCTTCTCTTTTAGTTTAAAACCTCTCTCCCTTGTCCTATCACTATCTGTCCATATAAAGAATCGTTCTTCATCTTTTTTATAAGCTCACTTTAAGTACTGAAAGGCCGTCTCTTATTCAGAGATGAACTTGTAAACATAATGGCCCATGTAATTTTTGCACTTTTCACTTCACAAATAGCCAAACGCCCAAATTTCCAATGAATTTCCACAATATCTGGTGCCCAGTTCAATGTGCTGCTATGAAGAGGGTTTCAGGAAGTAGAAGAAAGAAGAAAAAGTATTCAGGAACAAATCTCTGGGAGAAAGAGAGAAGGGATATGAACAGGGAGGGCGATGTACATAAGAATGGGGCTCCAGCTATATCCCAATGCTAGCAGAGGACTGCTGGTAGAATCTTCTCTTGTGTCTAAACTGAAACAAGGACTGACTGGAGTTACATTACACTGTCATATAAAAATTCCCATTTTTAAATATAGTAGTGAAAGGAACTAAAGAACCACCAAAGATGACCCTTCTATGTTATATTGCTTTATCATAACAGCACAGGTCTAGAAGGCAGATCTTTTCACAAATGGCAAGAGAATGGAGGTGGTAGTATAAAACCATGTACAAAACTGCACAGAGGACTCCAAACTAGCTATCCTCAGAGTAGAAAATAATTAGGACTCAGTTTTGAGTATTTTCCAGAGATCAGTTTTCCTTGTCATTTGTAAAGACACAAGTTGGATTAAAACAGAAACAGTAAAGCCATGCCTAGATAAGTCTCTAGCTAGACAAAGATATCTTATTCTTAGTATATCCACACACATATAAATACATACATCCTGGTCCATGACTGAATGGGAAACCACTACATGTCATTCCAACATCCTTAAAGAACTGGGGCTGGGAAGTCACAGCTGAATGATTTTGGCTAATCACCAAGTGAGTAATGTCAAACACTGAATGTCTGGACAGTTTCCATTCAAATAACATTTCATCTTGGGCCAACAGTATTTACAAACCACTGGAATGAAATCCCATACTATCATTTATCCATTAGTAAGAGACAGCATTACAGCTGAGTAAGATGCAGCCTTACTTCTGCATGGAGCTCTCCCAGTTCTCCCAGTGGTGGTAGCTCTTGCTGAGCCTCCCATGCCAGTTCGGCAGGTCTCCCCTGCTCACCTTTGCACACCTTAGATGGCATTGACAAATTCAGAGAGGGATTCTGCAGGTATGTGGGTGTATATTCAGGCAATGTCTGGCTGGTTCCTTGAAATTTAAGGTGTCATTTTACATTTCAAGTTTTACTGTTTCAGAAACAACAAATGATAAAGGCAGATATTGGTCCCTACTTAACTCAGTGTTTGTATCTAAACCTTTCCTTGCTCTCCAATCCCAGGCAGTAGTGGTAAAGAATGGAGAAGCTGTAAAACACTCCCATAGAGCTACACAACAAGAAGAAGATACAGCATATTCTCACATCTTGGTCTTGATCCTTGCTTTCTGCATTCTCTTCACCTCCTCTGAATCTCTTGCTTTATCTGACCTGCACCTCCTTGGGTGGTTATCTGTTCTCAGAAAAAAGCCACTTCCCCTGCACCTATTCCCTCACTGTGACATACTCCCATTGAGCTCAGTGAGGCATCAAAAACCCACATCTTTGGTTTTGAGGCAGGAATGGGCAAAATTCCCTGCATCCAGCACCCTCAACAAAAGCTATTGCCAGGTTTGTGTAACTCCCCCTTCAACAGTGTAGGAAAGCGTGGATTATCTCTGTTAAAATTAAAAACCAAAAACTGTTCTTTCTGTAACTAAGAGGGATAGATTACTTTCACTAGTATCATTATTGGGATATCATAAAAGAGAGTTTGGCCAGATGTTTTTCAATACTTGTCCAGAAATTTCTCCATTTAAGAAGGCATATGAGTCATTATGACATTCTATCAGGAAAGACTCAGAGAGGTTGCCTTTGAAGATATTATTGGGATTCATCTAACCACAGGTGAATTTCAGCTGCATAGCTCAGTAGTTCCATATAGACAAAAAATCTAATCTGTTTTAGGATTGTGTGCACTTACAAGTTCAAACCAATGTCATTCCTGCACTGGTTTGTAAAGCAAATAGAAGAAATAGAACCACAGAATCACAGAAATGTTTCGGTTGGAAGGGATCTTTGAAGATCATCTCTGCCATGGGTAGCGACGTCTTTCAGTAGATCAGGTTGGCTCAGGGCCCCATTCAGCCTGACCTTGAACACTTCCAGTGATGAGGTATCCACAGCTTCTGTGGGCAACCTGTTCCAGTACTGCACCACACTCAGCATAAAGAATTTCTTTCTTATGTGCAAGCATAAATGCACTCTATTACATGATCTCCACAGCCAATATACAAAGTTTTAGTGTTCCTAAGGGGACAGGATGCTTCATTGGAGAGGTTTGCAGCAGCAACAAAATCCTCAACATCTTACCTTATTTAAAGCAATAAAGTAGTTGAATATCTAATTTTGTTACAATTGTCTGAAGTGTGACTTGAGGCACCACATTTCAGTCTGAAGACCATCACACATCTGTGCTGGAGCAGACACCTTGCCATGGGATTCATGTTGCTGTACCGAGAGTGCCCTGGGATGAGGGTGTGGTGATTGGACATTTCCAAATACTAATACTAGAGTCCAGCTCCTAATGGGAGGTGCTAATCCAAGGCTGGTTTCACAGGTTATGGCAAAGTGAGGGACTCAGAAATTACAATAGCCTGAGCAAATCTTCTAATGTGCCATCATTTTTTTCAGGGAAAAAGAATAGGGAGGAGAAAAGAAAAAAGTCCAACAAAGATGAAAGCAAGGAGACAAGACAGGAAAGCAAAGGGCGAGCAGCCCGAAGACAAAACCGAGAACAGAGGGAAAACAACAACAAAATGCAGCCGAAGAAAAGGAAAGCCCCAAACAAAGAACAGGACCTGGCACCTGTTGACACTGCACATTAATGGCCCTCCATGATTGTTTAAGTCTTATGATGCTGCTATCTCTACCAGATCGCCCTGACAGGTGTTCCAGCCATTCAGGCCACAAATGGACAATGCTACCAGTTATTATTAAACTTTAAACAACATTCCAAATACTTCCTATATTCTCCAAGCAACCATAGTTTATTAAAGAGATTGACATGAGCCAAGGAAATAAAAATCTAAAGATGGGATACTTTAAAACTGTTATATTATATGCTTCCACGCATCTGTAAAAGGCAATTAAGAAATTTTGTATATATTAATAATAGGGTATAAAATATAGCAATATAATAATGAATGACATTCAGATGAACGATGTTCTTTTTCTTTGTAAAATATTTTTCAAGTTATTGTTTAAGTGTGAGGCAAAAGAAATGTCTAAATCAAAGACGAAAATCGTATCCCTTCATATATTGTACATAATTAAGAGAAGGAGGAAAACATTTCTGAAGAGCCAGTAGGAGCCCAAGGTTTTACAACCTCTGGTGGTGCAGGATGGGATTGCCCTGTGTTTTCCCGGTCCACGCTCCAGACATGGGCGAGAAACATCAGGAGAAAGCCAGCAGGGCTTCAGCTGCTGAGGGATTAGAAGCAGAAGCATCTGCAGCTTTGAAGACTGAAACCCTGAGGCAGAAGGCAACTAAGATGAGCTTGAATAATGCTCTTATCTGTGGACAACACAATGTTTTCTGGTCTAAACAGTGGTACCGTGTGTGCTGTTTTATGCTTTTTATACCTATGTGTAACTTAAGTCTACATTTCAAATCTTCTGGTGAATGACAAATCGTATTTGTAGGAGACAACATTGAGTTAATAAAAACCAGAAAAATAGATCATCTAAGTATGTGTGTTTCACGGTGATGGTGTCACTTTTTCTACTGGGGAAGGGAATAATTTGATAGCTTCACAGACAGAAGAGGACACAACTTACACCCACACTATGAATCTAGCAAAAGAGTATCCACAACAATAAATCTATAGAAGTATAAAAATTACAAACTTCTGTCCAGTTTTACTTAAATTCCCATTCTGGTTCTTCTCCCTGACTCAACAGAGGGGAAAATCTCCACTGCTCAGAGGACAAACCAAATCCTGTGGTACCATTCTGGGTATGTTAGAGGTTAGAATGGCCCATCAGCGAAACACAGGTTATGCTACACACTGACTTGCTGCTGAGAAATGGACTTACCCTTTACAGAAACATTTTGAGGAACAACACACCTCACAGGATGTGTTCTGTTGCCATGTTTTGCCCAATGACAGCTGTCGTGGGGGTAGCAGCCCACCCACTGTGGAGTGTGGACCAGAACAGGTGTCAGGAGTCAGTTCCCCTCCCTGTTCACTATTTCTGTTTCTCACAGTGAGTTTGACCTTAAAAAAGAAACACTGAAGCCTGTGTTTCAGGCTGAGGGCACCTGAGTGACAGGCCTCAGTGACTTTCCAAGGAATATCCTAATCATCCAGACAGCAACGTAGGATGGTCTCCTATAGTTTGCTTTGTAAGAGCTTTGTCTCTAATGATATACATAGATGCAGTAGTCTAACCACATGGTGTTTAAGGCTCCCACAGTTTGCTTCCAATGTTCATGAGAATTAATCAAAACTTTCTGTAACCAGTCCCTGATTTGATGCATTTATTATATTTTTGCTGTTGAGAAGACCAAAAGGCTGAATTTTACAGAGATGAGCATCATACACATGTAACATTCCTCACACACAATAGAGTCTGAATGGGTGAGAGAGCAAAGCAGGGTGTGCTCAGTGCCTGTGAGGGGCACCTAGTAATGGGAGACTGGAGCAGGGGTGACTGTGAGCTCCCAGCTCCATCTCAAAACTTGTCTACACCCTCCTCCAGAGTGGTCTGGTCTCAATCTCCCACTACTGATCCAAGCAGCAGCAGTCCAATTCATCCACCAACACCTCCCCACCTTGCTGCCAGCAGCAGCTCAGGAGGAGCTGGTCTTACTGTAGTGGAGGATGCAGAACCTGTGTGCAGCTCTGGGTGATGCTGAAGGGATGTAGAGGGAGGAAAGGAGAAATCCTCATGATGCCAGACTCAGAAGCTGGCACCAAAACATGAGGTGCAAGTAGCAGTTCTGAGCTGAGAGGTGTTGTCATCACAACAGAAAGGGGAACCCAGTGCTTCAAACCCTCTCCTGCAGCTGCAGTCACTCATCTGTCTGCGGTGCTGGTGGGCAGACAGGGATGTTCAGCTGCTCGGGAAGAATTTAGTGTTCCATTTACTTCCTCCAAGGATAGGTTTTTGGCCAGATGAAGCATCCCTACTTGGATTCAGCAAACTAGGTCAGCAGCTGGACCACATGAATAGTTGAACTCAGGGAAGATTTGTCTGCAACTGTTCAAAGTAACCAGTAGGATTGTGTCTTTTCCCTGCCTTGATTAAATATAGGAGCTAAATGGCAAGGAGGTTTGGTATGGAAGAATGGCTTTTGATAGAAGCATAAACAAAATCTATAAAAATGAACAAGAGTGCTCAGAGAGGAATTTAAAAAAAAAAGAAAAAAGCAAAAGTAGATGCTATGCTCAAAACATCCCTGATCTCAGTTATTCTCTACTGTAACACTTGGAGGAGTCAAAGGAATGCCATTTATCTGGCAAAGATAAACAGAAGACTGGAAAAGCAGTATCAAGTAGTTCAAGAGCTTCAGACTGAGGGAAAAGAAAGAGGAAGACAGGAAAAGAAGATAATTTGGGATACAAATGTGAGCTCTGTTATACACTGTCACAAAAACCTTTATTAAAAATTCTCTGCTTATGCAAGAGGCAGTGACAAGTCTGTCTTACTAAGAGCAGGACTTCGAATACTGTTACCTTTCAGCAAGGAATTAAAATGTAAACAGAATGTGGCCTATAGCAGTAATAATTTATGGCATTATTACCCGAAAAACCATTTTACCTCTTTCCTGGAAATGCACAAGGAAGCTGCTGTTACGTTGCTTCCTCCCACACAGAAAAATGTTTGATACTATTGCTTATAGACGTGGTGAAGCACTAAAAAGTACATCCAACTCACTTGGGCAACTAAAATTTTCTCAAGTCTTGGCACAGAATGTAGACTACCCTGCTGGTAGGTGAACTACTCAATGGCAACTCCCAAGAAACTGAAGGAGAATATGGACCTTTGTAGGCCAAGTGTATTGCAACGATGCCTTTTGGCCACCCAGTAATAAATGTGTAAAATCAGGAGTCAATGATCTTGCATGCTAGAGAGAGCTAGTGAGAACTCATAGGACTTTACTGGAGAAGATCTGATTAAGTAGTAGGAGTAGCTGTGCCTAAATCTCTGTGAAACTTCTTCCCTGACAATTGTTTCCCAGTTAAAAAATATCTCAAAATCTTAAGAGTCAATTTTAAGTGATTCCCAGAGGATTATGAACAGCTTTTCTTAAAATGGGACCTAAATTGAATGGACATTAATTACAAGCCAAATTCATAGTGTGTTCATTATTAAAGAATATAGCTGAAATAAAATACTAAATATCAGTTAAGGCCAGTAGATAAACACAAACTGAGTACTATTTCTGATGGTCAAGCTGCTCAAGGAATTGTCATCAGTAACAAAGAGACAGAAAAATGCACACAGCTGTTATGTCCCAGGCTCCAGACCTGTCTGACCAAGCTGTAGCTTGTTCTCTCACCTGAAGATCCAAATAAGGGAATCCAGTGTTAAAGAGTTTAAGCACTGAACTGCTGAACCCTTCACTGAATTAGTCCCAGCAGCTTTATTCAGCAGCTTATTCTGACAACAGCAGAGTTGTCAGGCTGACCAATGCACTAAATAAATGACAGGTTTTGCTGTACCCTGTAGCAAAGTGGCAGCAGAAGAACCCATCAGAAGAATGGGACCATCATCATCATCAGTCATCCCCCACAATGAAGGTCTTGTGTCTCTACCAACAGCCTCTGGGTACTTGTGGTTGATGTGCTGACGGGAAAGCAGCACATGAATATTGTTATTAATTCAGAAGAATTCCTCTATAGCCCTCATGAGTCACTATAATTTTTTTTTTCCCTGTGGTTTTAGGCTCTGAAACTTATTGAAGGCTTAACTTCCTGATGCAGCATGAATTTACCATGACACTTGTACTTAATTGCTATGCATTATTACTTGCAGAGACAGCACTGGGTTTAGTGTGCATGGTTCACATGAAGTTGCACAAATTCAAACAAAAACCTCTGCATAGAATGACATAACAGGTGATCATGGGAGCTACTCTTCAAAGTGGCATTCTGCAAGCATCAGCTGCAGCTTCAGTCTTTCCTAAGTCCATCAGCAAGGGCTTGGTCACATTTTCAGGCTCAGATCTGCTACTTCACTGCTGTCATTTAGCACAAAGCTTACTCATTAAAGACCTTGCACTCTTACAAGCAAGCACACTCTGTAGTTACATATCCTCAAATAATTTTCCCATGTGGGCTTTTGTTAAGGGGGGGTTAGATTTTTCCTTGCATTTTGCAATAATTTGGCATAATTTAAAGAGAAGTTAAGTCAGCATGTTTGTTCACCATTTTAATAACCCATCTGCCCCTTACATCTTCCTCTCCTAACTTCGCTGTGATACTCCCAGTGGGTTTAGGTCTGCCTTTTCAGATCTAGAATGCTAATTGCATTTAAAAAGCAAGAGTATCCATTTATTGGTTTGACACAGAAATTTCTGTGTTTTCCTGTGCAGATGAAATTCTTGTTGATAGTGTTCCATACAGTGTTTCAGAGTACTAACAACGTCCATATAAAATAAAGTGAAACCAAACAGTTTTACTAGCAGACTCACCTGTAATCATGGAACCTCAGCCTGGGGAAAAGAGGGTAGGGTAAGCAGTCTCTCTTGGATAAAATTGGCAGCAAAACTTCTTCTGTAGTCGCTACTGTGGAGGCAGAACAAATTCTGCAGTACCACAAAAATAGGAGGCAATATAGCAAGGACGGGAGAGAAAAAAGTTGTCAGCTGGCCTGCTACCTTTAAAAGGATGATGTGAACAAAATTAAACTAGTAACTGCAGCCACATTTTCTTGTATAAAGGGAATAAAGCACTAGGATAAATGATCCCAGAATTAAACCAATGGGATTCAATTAATTTAGTTTTTGATGTGCATATAGAAGGAAACCAGAGATGAGACAAATTAATGCCGAGAAGGGAACAGAGTGCTGGCTGGCTGCAGATAAGCAAGAAGCTGAAAAACATGCTGTCACTATTATTTAATCTATGCATGAAGTAATCTCTACTCCAGTACACCTGTGTCTAAACAGGTCATTTAAGTTCTACAGATGTTCACACAGACATTATCCAGGGGGAGCCAGTACAGCAACCAACACCTTGCTCTAGTAAAACTCCAGTGTTTTCCCAGAGCATGATATCAAGGAACTGCAAATGGTTTGATCCCTATTATATCATCCATGTACTGTTTAAATACGTAGCAGTTCATAAAGGAAGCTGCCATGAAAAAGGAAAATATGGATAATATTTCTTATGGCAATCAGCATAATCTGCTCAGGGCTGTGTTCCTTTTCTATAAGAAATGATGTATTGGTTTAGTCTGCTGTCAAAGTTGAACAATGGTAGAAACTGAAAAACATCTTACAGCAAAAGCACAATTCCAAATGGTAAAGGAGGCTATTTTCCACCATGATGTTTTGTTTATAAAAGAAACCTTCAATGAGTAAATTACAACAGAATCTCTCCTATAGCTACTCTATTAATTCTGTTACCTGGAAACAGGATTTACAGTTTCAGACAGCAGGAGGGGACTAAAATTGGGTGAACTATGTCCACAAGACATTGATGGATAACAGCATATCCCTGCTAGTTATTGGAAAAGAAATGTCCAAAATAATAAACTCATGGTCATCCTTTTATCAACCCTTTCCCCCCACTGCTACTCCTAAACTAGCTGATAAAAAAGCATCTGGTTTTGCAAGCCAGAGACCAAATAATGAGCAAGGAGATATCAGTCTGTTTTTAAACCAGGAGATTTCTTGAACAGTGGCTGAAGAGCACAATTCTATCATGTTTGGTGATGATGTCTCCCATGTCAGATGCTTATGTCCTGCTGTCACTCTATTCAGTAATAGCATCTGAGATATTACTGCTATTCTAGTGTGTCACTTCCACTGAAGAGTGACTTTGACCATGCACAGTGTGATGAGATTCTATTTTTTCCAGATTCTGGTTACATCTTTCTAAAACACTTTTCTACCCACCAGCCCCTGCCTTCTGTTCCATAGATGTGCCTCACGTAGGATAACTAACCCAGTTCTGCTGAGAACAAGATTGCATGATTTGGATGTCTCATGCTCATGTGTGTGACTGGAGTCAGGGATGGGAGGACTAGTGGAGACTGCATTTTGGATCAAACCCCTCTAAAAGAGGGAGGATATTAGATGAGCCAAAATTATCGCTTAAAACACCCTGAAAGCCTGTGGGAGATCATTCACACGATTTAGTCTCTTGTAGTCATCTTTGAAATTAATCCCAAGGGTAGAGCCTGACCTCATGGGCTACAGATTTGGCCCATTTCTACACCTTTGGAATATATTGCACTATTTCCGTATTATTCTCCTCACTACGGATGCTCCACTTGCTTACTAACAGGATTTGTAATAAATGAACAGTCTTCTTGAATGTTAATTAACTTGTTTACATTACAGTTAATGAACAGTGAGGGCTGAGCCACCTGCTACTCTCAATCTTGACAAATCCTCTTTGGAGTACCTTTTGGTGATAGCTTCCCAGATAATCTTGAGCAAGAGCACATACTCTATTCCTTATGAATCCTTTCACCTTGCTGGCATTATCTGAGCTCCAGTAGTGCATCAAACGATGTAATTAGCATCCCTCATCTGTGATTTCTTCTCACAGCCCATTCCCTACAACCTTACATTTGCTGTGCCAAATGCATTACTGAAGTCTAGACATATTGTGCTTGCTGCTTAGAGGGAAAGAAAAAGAAAACCAAGTATTCTCACAGCAGTAGAAATCTTGCTTGAGACATCAAATTCTTGTTTTGGTTTGTTTTCCTTTTTTATACAAGAGAGAAATGTCAACACAAGACAATTTCTTAAGTACATGCACCTAGAGACTTATGTCTTCAAAATTAATCCCAGGGGAAAGAAAAGAATGATAGTTAAAAGTAAGTATTTGAAAGTCAGCTGGGCACCTTAAGCTGAGATTCTGGTGCACCATTAGGGGGCCATCTCAATATAAGATCTTAAGAATGAAGCTTTTAGAAAGACTGAGAAGTTTTATTCAGCCGAGACAGACTTGCTCAGGGATAAGTAAGAATTCTTTGCAATTTTCTCATGAGTCCCGCAGGATCCTAGGAGCAATTTCATACATTAGGAAATGCAGGTCCACCGCACTTTAGTGTCTGTCAGTGGGTGGTTAAAAAGCACAATGTGCACATTGTACCTAGGTTGTAATTAAAGAGGTATCAGCTATTTTTCAATATAGAAAGCTTTGTCTTCTGACTACAAGAATAAATAATCCATCACTCAGGAATGCTGCATAGTCATAATTTCAGGCCCATAAATCGTACTTACTGTGTTTTGTAACCAGATTTACTGAAACGTTACTTCATAAAAGATCACAGCAGCAGCACCATGCATTGTATTATTTATTGCTACAAGGGGGAGCTGCAGAAGCATCCTCCTCATCCTTCAGCCATCTCCCCCTGAGGGACAGCAGTAACTGCCATGTTTTGAAGAACAGTTGACAGTATCATAAGGAATTTCTGTATTAATTTGAAAAGTGGACATTCTGTGCTTGCTATAAGGCAACAGGCAATGCAAAGCCCTCAGAGGATTACTTAAAGGATGCATTGACAGCACTGTGTATTGTCTTAAACAGCTTTTACCGTGATTTTTTTTATACAGTGACATAGATCTGTAGTCAAGGTGTCTTTACACATGATTTTTTTGTGCAAGCAGTAACAGTGACTTACAATTTTATATAAAGCTGTCGGTACAAACGTGTTCCCTTGCACAAGCTCTGCTGAAGCTGGTCTGAAGCTCCCACAGTCTCTTTCCTCAGCTAAGCACAAGAACAAATCTCTCAGAAGGCTGTGGCCAAAGGCTGAGAACGTTCCTCTGGGCTTCTGTAAAGCAGCAAGATGAAAATCAAAGGGGAAAATGCAGAGCACCACATGAAGGCAGAAGCATACAAATTCAGAGAGTAAGAAGAAAAGGCCCCTTAGGCAGCAGTGGTAATTCACAGCTCAATGTAAACAGTGTCATATCACAAAGAAAGCAAACATTATACTGGGACACACATGCAGAAATACAGTCTGTAATATATATGAAACAATTCTTCTGTTCTATTCAGTACTGCCAGAAGTATCAGCTGAAGTACAACGTCCCCTTAAGGTGCCACAGTTCAAGAAAGAAGTGGTATAACTAGAAATTGTTCAGGCAAAAGCACTGAGAATGATCAAATCTTCAAAAAAAGTAAGTTTCAGAAAAATGTTCCCACAGCTACCTACCTATGAAGCAGATAATAGCCATACAGCAACACTGCCAAGGATGAAAGGGATATGGCCACAAATGGGAATCAGCTGAAGGAAGCACAAATAAATAATTCTTTATCTGTACAAATTCCTTGTTTTCTGGATAAAACTAAACAATATAACTCACTGAGGGCATTTAGAAAAAGAAAAAACAAAACACAAAAGTCTCAGCACTAAAACTAACATATCCCTTCCATCCCATCTGTAGCCAGTTTCTAATTTTACCCTTTCTCAGGATGTGCATGTTTGCATTCCTAGCTCCTTCATTCATTCATTTAGGCAAGAATAATACCTTTCCTACACTTTTCCAAATAAAATTTACTGTCCTTGTTTCCCAGTGATCCAAAGAAACACTGGAGCCTCCTAATTTGGAAGAAAAATGCAAAACATAAACGTTATCATCTTTCTAAAAGGAACACAACTTGTGCTATCATGCTGGAAAACTGGTAGTGAGCTGTCCTAGCAAACTTCCACCTTGATGGCCAGTTTCACCCTAATTTGGGGGCAAAGAAAATTAAGTGTGTAGGAAGCAGGCATTCAACAGACAGATCCTGAGCTGCCAGTCAGCATGTGCAGACTTCCCGATATCAAAATAGTCCTCCCACTCCAAGTGTATCCTGAAAACTAGGATCCCACATAGGGATCCTCAGAAAACAGAGCAAAGAGCTATCTAATGTAGTCAGAATTAAAAAGTGAATTCTTGGACTGAATCTCCAGGTGTGTGCATCAATGTCTATGTCTACCCAAGCAAGTGATTTATTTCATGCATATGCTGTGACCTGGAAGTAAAACAAACACATGCAAAGGGACAGGGAGAGTCCTGTACTCCAAATACCAGTGATGCCTTGAAGTGGCTACCTAGAAACAGAGACTAGACAAAGAGTAAGGGAATAAAGGTAGGTATTTATTTAAAAGGCCTTCAAAGGTACACCCTGGGGAGCCAGAGGCTATTTCCAGAATGGACCCCGAGATGGACCACGAGTCACGAGTTTTTCACACTTTTATAGGTTTGGTCCATTTGCATAGATTCACCAATTAAAACTTCAGCTAATGATGTAATTTCTTCAACTTCTCCACCTCTCTTGCGGTCCTAGTTTACACCTTTGGGCCTAGGACAGTCTGAGTGTTCTTGAACAGCGAGCTCAGAGAAGCTTTGTTGTGTCTATCCAGCCTAGGAGAGCAGCTAACGAGCCACAAGAAACTTCAGAGTTACACAATAAGTGATCCAGAACTTGAGAAATATAAAAGTTAAAACCTAAGGCATCACCAGGATCCAGGACAGTGACATTTCACTGGACTAGTAGACAGTTGGGCTCACAGCTGAGTGTCCCAATTTGGAGCAGACTTCAGAGCAGAGCAGCATTCCTACTGCGTGACTGTTCCAATTTAGACCAATTCACGCTAAGGCAACTCAGATCGCATGGCCAGAAAGCAAAGGAACATCTGCTAAAAGAAAACCAGTTGTGAGATCTCTTTGGCACTGGTCTCAGGGGCTGAGCAGCATTACATCTGCTCACCAGCAAAACATGGGTGTGCAGGGCAGAAAGTGATGTGGCTGCTGAACTGATCCGAGCACAAGGAAGGATCTGTTTGAGGAAGGCAGTGGTTAAAGGAGCCCCTTCAAAGGCACTACAGGAGGCAGAAAAATAGAAGGAAGAATGAAGCTACATGAACAACTGATGGGATAGGAAATCTGGTCATAATATTATGTCAGTGAAACACATTTTACCTGGAACTTCTTTATTTCTTGCTCTGGATCATGTTTTTTACTCAAAGTTTTCATTACAAAAAGAAAAAACCTAGTCATCTGGCTTTTGTTTTGACCCTACCCATGCAGGGTATTCCAGACTGCACAGTCGGTTACAGCCTTAAACCTGGACATAGGATGTGCGTGGGTGAGTCACATTAAAATTGTTCTCTTTATTTTCTGACTCACTGCAGTTTTGTATTTCAAAATTTGAAGTTGCTTTTGCACTGTCAGCCAGTTTAAATAACATAGCAAATCCTTTAGCTGCAGTGTTCTCACTCATTCTCTAGAGAAGCTTAGGTGATACTGAAGATCTACCTGGACACTTTTTACTGACTTTTGCTATTTATCACTATGTCCAGACGACCTGAACAATGTCCTTATTTCAAATTCAATGATGCATTAATAACACATATGAAACGTAAGACTTATGAAGATCTTGGCCTTAACATCCGGCAGTAATAGGGATGTGAACAAATACTTACACACACACACACACCAGTATGTTCTCAGTTGTAATTTAGAGAGTTTGCTTTGTGGTAGAAATCTTGAAATGCCACCTTTGTCTTTTTTTACTCTATTTTCCACAATTCTATTAAGACAGAATGATCAAGACCAAGACTCCCAGCAATATCCAAAGGAAAGTGAAATGCAGCCCTGAAGAAGGGCATGAGAAGTGGTTTCAGCCTATTTTTATTAGCTAAAAAAAAATAAATTCTGTGACCACGGTTTACCAGTGAGAGGGCTCCTGTATAATTTGCTGGTTTCCAGTAACTAACAGAGCCTAAGTTGCTCTCCTAGGTGTTTGAGGTACATCCCTATGACACTTTGCCTTTCTTGGCAATGTCCTGCAAAGCAGGTAGGTAACGAGAGAAGCATTTCAGTGACTCAGACCATGGGGTGATGCCTCCATAACCAACAGAGAGTCAGGCATGAAGCAATCTTCATGTGGGAAAAATCTAAACCACTGATTCAGGGGTTGCTAATTGGGGATCTGAGACTCAGAGGGGCCTAACACTATCATTTTCTTCATTCTTGTGTTGTGGACTCAGAATAATAGGTTAATTATGGTTTTAATTTTGGAAATAGAGATCATTGTTCTTCAACACACAGGCCAGACATAATGATTTCTTTGTTGCAAGTCTGGCAGAACACAATGCTTCTTGTTTATAGCAGCAACTGGACAATTTATTTGCATGCAAGAGGTAGTTTGTTCCACTGGATACCCTTTAGCCTTTACTTTTCCATTGTTCAGAAATAACACAGTATACTACAATTACAATTATACTACAATAAGCCTTCAATATTGGGTAAACAAATTTAATCAAACAAGAGCATGGCTCATACATAGCTGCAATTACCTGTAAAGTTATGGATACTGGCAGACAACAGTACTGTCTTTCACTGCATCATGAGAAATTACATACCCTAATTTAAATATGCTCAGCTATCAGTGAGACTCCCATTGTTAAAGAATATTATGGTCATTATTCCATTACGGCATTACTCCACCTTACTACTCACAGATGGACAGTGGAAAGATGAAAACTTTGGTGCCCTTTGAATAAGTTGTCTCTTTGATGCCATCACACAGTGGGAATTTCTATGCACATCTCGTATTTTAAAAAGAATACAAGTGCAAGCTCATGGGATCCAATTCTTCAGCATCTGCCATTAGGACACAAAAGCCTTTGCAGCCTTGACCAGTGCAACAGCCTCTCTTTTGCTCACTGCTGCCCTTAAAACCTTTGGCTTCTACCAACACATGGATGCTTGGGCACAGGCAAGAGCAATCCCCAGCAAGAAAGAGCAGCTTCAGGTGCAGGAGTCAGTGACCTGCTGGAGCACAACTCATTGGCTAAATCAGTCTCTCTGCATGACCTCTCTGTTTGAGGGCTGAGGCACAGGACCAGGTTTAAACTGAGATAACCATGCTCAATTTTCACTGTTTCTGTGGAGGTGTCTGCGCAGATTAGGTGTCTAAAATCCTGGTTTTGTCAACAGTAAAATTGGTGAATATAGCAGTGGAGGATGGAGGGTAATGCAGTTGTCCAAAGGTAGGGCCATTTTACATTCCCTATCAAGCCTGTGCTGACTTCCAAACAGAACATCAAAAAGGGAACATGCCTCCTGTAAGGCTTGTGTCATATCCAAAAAGATGCATGGTTGCCACCTGCCTTCTAAATCACTTTGGGACAAACAGAGTTGATCCAGCAGCTCTTCTGACTGTACTCCCCAGGAGCTCAGTGCAGCTTCCTGAACATCTCATGGATTGCCATCTGAGATGCCCTGGGACAGCCTGCCTGGAGTTCAGTTACCACTGCAGACATGAGTATCTCAAAGGCTCTGTGTTAGATGTACCAGCTCCAAGTGGGTGTCTCAGAAACCCTACAGCATCTCAAGAGGCCCAAGACACAGGTAAATAGACACCTGAAACCTACCTACATTTTCACAAATTTAAATGGGTGGCATATCTATAGACACTTAAAGAGGCTGAAATGTATTTAATACTCATATCAAATCTCCCAGTGTGACCTAGCTTTGACCTGTTCCTTTTGGTTTAAAAGTTTATACAAAGACAGTTACAGACACTCAGCTAAGAGCATCAGCTCTTAAGCTGTCATAACTGGACCATTTGTCTACTCTAAACAAAGTTAACAATCTTAAATGAGTTTAAAAAACAAGTCCTCCCTTCTTTGCCCTTTTCAGTCTACTATCATCCCAGGCGCCTCTCCAATATGGGCTTTCATTTTTTCCTGAGAGATCTTGACCGCTACTGCATTTTAGCTGGGTGATCAGTTCAAAGAATGTTCCTTTATAAGTTCTTGTTCTGTGTAAAGCTGCAGGTTTTCTCCCAGTCTTACTTTAGTTACAAGAGCTTTCTATCCCATTGTTGGAGATAACAAAAAAACAATGCCATCTGGGCTCCAAAAGACTCAGCAGCTCTTCAGGTAATCGAAGAGGAATGATGATAGATACTATGCGCCTTACTGAAGAATGAAGCCTGATAATATCAGAGACTAGAACTGTAGAATGAGTATCATACCACTGCTAACCTTCTCAGCAGAAATATCCAGCTTCTGCACTTACCCAGCAATCCCTAACTGTCCACCACACCTGTCCAGATACCCTGAGTCCCAAATATTCCTCTGCAAATCTTGCACACCTTTCTGTTTCTCCTGCAGGGTTCTGTAATTTATCCCTCCTGCTGCCATTTTACAGCAAACTAGAAACTGAGGTGGGAGTAATGAGGTGTAGTAAGCTAGATGGTGCAAATAATTGCTCCATCAACAAAATTAGTTGATATCACATCAAGCTGAACCAAAACGACCAGCACTAATTTACCTGAACCTACACAGAATATCTACTTTGCTGGGCCTGAGCACCACAGAAATTTGCCACACAACACAAAGCACGATGTATCCTCAACTGTATACTGAGGATGTGTACAACTGCACACATTCATTAAAAACCCACTGATACCTTTCACACCATGGAAATGCAAATGGAAGTACAGATTCATTTATCATCTCTTCTCAAACCAAGTGCACTATGCCTCCTGTAAAATGTACTGCCTCATCTTTGACATCTATAGGCTTGCAGAGTCTTTAATATGAATCAGAATTAAGTTCATTCATTCATTCATTCATTCATACATATCTGGTCACCTTTTCTAGCCTTACTGCTCACTCTTTTAGCCATTACATCCTGCTTCAACTTTGTTTCACTACCCAGTTGTGCTGGAATCTTGGATGAAATCATACAAATGAGTCTGTGGATGGTGTAGCCCAGTGTCACTTCCCTGGAACTCAAGGAGTTAGTTATATGCTCTTACAACAGCAGTGAATTTAATCCAGGATCAGTGGAATAACATAGTTCTAGCATCCTGCTCAAAATGAGTAATGGGGGCAGCCTTGAGGCTCCAGGTAAATAGATGCCATAAATTCAGCCCTCATATAAATCCAGGAATTTATACAATTGGCAGATACAACCTACTCATCTTGCTGATCACATACTTGTGTACTTTAAAGGTTACACATTACTCATTGCTGATGTGAGTAGCTGAAAGTCTGCTAAACTCCATGGAATGGCATTGAGCTCTGCCGGCTGAGTGTGTCCCTGTGGCATTTGGCAATACACAGCTAAAGGCAGTGGTGCTCAGTGGTGCCACAAAATGGAGACATACAAAAGTGAGATTTTTCAGAGCTTGTTTCAAAGGTACTGGAAGTAATGTAGCCATTTCCTTCACCTGAATGTTAAAAAGCCTAACACAAATTCCCTGGAGAGAGGACAACAGTGAAAGAAGTGATCATTGTTCAACCGAATGACTTAACTGAAATCAGTGAAACTAATTCTAGAGATAAGAATTGATAATTGATAATTGATAAGAATACAGATAAAATGACCAGCAAGAAAAACAGCCAGAATTAAGCCCAAAGTGACATCCTACTCAAAACCAGGAAGAGTGGTGAAATGAGTCTCCTCATCTGTTCCAAATATGAACCCCTCATGGGCTTTTATCAGCACTGCTGGAAGCCAAGAAGCAAGAACATCTTACTCCATTGCTTTTTCCCCCAGCTTTCAATGCTCCACGTAATTAGAACACTTCTGGAGATGCAGCTCATGTGAAGACTTCAAATGAAATAACAAAATGCCTGATCTATTTACCTTAGCCCTTTAACAGAATACACACTCTTGAAAATTAACGATGCATTAATACATCAGAAGCTTTTCAGGATTATAAAACGGACCTAAACCACAAACAAACTCCAAGCCAACATTACAGACGTACCAAGAGACCTAATTCACACAACAAGAAGCCCTGGAAAAGCACTTTTAAATTCCAGTGAGACCAGTAATTATGCACTGGTGCACACAAAGGCTCAGGTGAGTCATCCCCAGGGCAGCCTCACCACAAACTGAGGAAATTAATTTCATCTTGAGATCCTATAACCAAACTAAAGAGAAGAAAAAACGCAGTAAAGAAAATCCAAGCAGTTATAAACTCAAGCATACATAATAGATACAATAATTTATTGTATGCGTAATAAATGGTAAGTAACTGCAGTTTGAAAACAACTGCTTTCCCCAGAGAGTCCTCTACTGACACTTAGGAACCTGGAGAGGATTATGGGGTCGGCAGAGTACTACCACTTTGTAGTTTCCATCTTAAAGGACTGTATGTAATGAATCCTGATAAGATCCCTGTGAAACAATATTATAGTTCATTTCACAGCTAGTTAAAATGACCACTGATCTGGCCAATTTGGGATCCCAAAGACACTGTGATCCTTTCATGAACTTTCCTTTCCTGTCTTCCATTTTCCTTTGCCTGCTCTCTTCATTTGGGTCCAGAGAGGGAATACAGTATTGCTGCAGCTAATTTTTGTCATGCTATGAAATCCACAGAACTGATATGAACTCAATCAGAACAACTAGGACTATTAGAGCTAACCGAATGAGCAGGAAATGGCTGAAGTTAAGGGATTAAGCATACAGAAGGAAAGGGCATTACACTCTAGGCTGCAGAAAATGCACCCCTTCTTTTTTGAGATTACAAGTCATTTATCTTTCTTGGAGCACCTCTTCCTGATAAATGGCGCTATCAGGGCAGCCTGGTCATGCCATTTCTAAACCAGTCTGGCAGAAAATTAAACCAGGATGTAAATTTGTCACTCTCAGCCCCTCAGAGAAGATCTACAGAGGGGTTAATTGCACTGTCATGTTTTCAAACCATTCCCTTCTATAGGAGAAGGCATAAAACTTTCTGCATGCTCCCTGGGCCAACCCAAGCAGATTGCAGGTAGCAGGCAGTTAAACACACACAGATATTCACTTGGGCAGTCTATCCGGATGGATCTAATGAAACTACTTGCAAACTATGAGGTTGTGTGTAAGAACAGGCCTGGGGGCTATGCACATAATCAGAATTATTAAATTTTGACTGTATTATTTATTTTTCAAGCTATGCTGAATGACCCTTTATCAGCTTACGGATGCTGAATTTGTTAATTAAACTCTAAGATATAACAGGCAGTACAGCATTACTGACTAATGCATGCATAAAATCCTCAATGAACTCCAGTCAGCTCAGAGTTTCATGCCACTAAGAAATTTCTGTGCTATGCTGTCATACTGTCTCAGAACACTTCATTAGGCAGATGCAAAAGCAAGTGATAGTGTTTCTTCCATCTGCAACATCACCTCTGCATTAACTGTCTCACTCTGTGTGGCTCTTAGAGGTGACAGTCATCAAAATTACAATTAGAATAATTATTTAAGCATTGATTGAAATTAATTTCCTTCCCAAATTTTACCGTAACAAGTCCATCTTCTCTTTCTTCTTCACGGAGAAAAGTCTGGTGAAGGCATAGACAGAGACTCTCTCCTTGTTTGCTACCTTGGTGCAGAGCTGGGGGATTACACACCACACAGTATGGCTCGGTTCCTCACTCCCTTCCGTCCGGAGGACTCCGCCACACACTGGGGTAAAGACCAAAGGGAGCAAAGGCCCAGCAGGGTCAGGCTGTGCAGAACAGAGCCCTTCACTCTGAGTCCTTCTCCACAACATTTCCTGCTGCTGTGGAAACTGGTGACACCGTGAGAAACGGTTATGAAAGCTTCAGGTGATACTGCCTATTGTAATGGGTCTCTCACCCAGAAAGCCACAGGGTCTAAGCATACGAGAGACCAAGGGAATGCAAAAAGCACAAGCCACCAAACAGCAAAGTAGCCTCTGAAAACTGGATACTTTTTTTTCTAAAAAGCACTAAGAAATTTTTGGGTCCTATGGAACAGGAGAAATAAGATTTAACTGGGGAATCATGTCTATAAATTTTGTTTATGACACCCTTTTCACACAAGTAAAGCCTAGAGGACAGAGTCATCCAGGGAATTTTTAATACTGAACTTATAATTTTCAAACTACAGTGTCATGGACTACTATAGCAACTACATGGAAATAGCTCCATTTAAATTGCTGAACTGTTAATCCAAATGGAACAGCATAAAATGTTCTCGGTTCTTTTATAAAATACTAGCAAACATTTTATACTAGCATATTTTAAAAAATATATATAATTGCTATAGGAGATGCTGTTTTGATTGTGGCAATGTAGCATTCAAAACTATTACCTAACAAAATAAAAAGATGCCCTCTAGTGTTAAAGTAGGTCCTTGCATGGAAATTGCATGGTAGTTCATATTGTTACAACTAAAATTACAAACCTAAACTTCCATTGGTTCTGTCTCCATAAGAACTTTTACACCCATTGAGCATTCACCAGCAGGTAGCTCAGAGGGTCTGATCCATGTCGTTTGAAGACTTTGCTAACTTTCCAATAAAATCTGGGTGTTTTCAAGCATTTTAATACAGAGTTCCCCTTTTCAAAAATGTTAAGTGCAGTTTCCCAGAAAACATGAGCACAGAGCCACTCAGTAAGTTTTGCCACTGCCTGCAATAGGACCAGGGGTTTGGTACAACAAGTAGCAGTTTTAGGTGTCAGGACCAGCTTTGCAGGCATTCCTACCGTAAGCCAGGAGTCTGGTCAGTGCAACAGCTGGATCAGCAGAGACAGCAGAACCTATACTCCATCAAATAGATTTTATAAGAGCTCAGCCTCCCCACAGTTACCATATACCATCTAGTGATACAAAAGGAAATTGCAATTTCTCATTCTCTATTTTTTAAAATGAAAGATGAAGATGACAACAACATATTTTTTTATAGTTTGCTTTCCTTTCACTAAAATAAAATATAGTATGAGTGCACTACCTCCTCCTTGTGATTAACAGTTTTTCCATATATCAAGAATCTTGTGACTCCAGCTAGTTTTCAAGATTTCATTTCTGAAGATGTATGATTGCACAAGAATTTCAGCTTCTATAAAGTTAAAATAAAGCCTGCCGTACCGCTAGAGACCGACATTTTATGTGTAGTTGTAAGTTACCGTAAAGTCCTACAGACGTAAAACTTGGGGCCAAATTTAAAAGAAACCCAAAATCTAACCTTGTAATTTTTGTAATCATCATGATTTTGAAGATCCCCAAATATTTTTTGTAATGAGGTTAGTTGTGCCCCCGGTTGATGGGGAAGATGGGAAGATGTGAAAGAGAAAGACATTGTAGTGATAATGAGACTAAGGCACAAGATTTGCTCTTGGGAAAAGAAGGTTTTAATCCTGCAAACTCTCTGCCTGGAAAACTAAAAGACTTAAACACACTGTATTGTAATGCAATAACTGTTTTGTGGTGGGATTTTTCTGCTTCTCTGCATCACCATATGGATGACTTCAATTCCACAGCAACATATACTGTGATATGATTTTGACAGCTGGGATAATGGAAAAAGTCAATGTTTACTTATTGGCAGAAGAAAATGTTACCTTGCCTGCCAACTGGGGAAATAAAATACATTTGTTTTGTATGCTGTGTGGAATTTTTTAATGCCACTAAATGAAAACAAAAGAATCAGGATCTCTCCTTGGGAGTTCACAGACGGAACGGGTAGAGATTCAGCAAGAGTAACAGATTGAGAGAACCGAGAAAAAGAACTCGCCCTGAGCTCTTCTTCTCCCACTCCTCCCCCTTAGCATCATTCAGCTTCCTGTTTTTAAAGCAAAATGGGATTGTTCTCATGACTAACCAGCACAATCCTTCCAAAGCAGTTAAATAACAGCATTTTTGGCAGAAGTTACTACATATCTAGATTATGTAAGCAAAATACAGATATTCCATGAGGTACAGTAGTTGCATTTCCATACAGCAGTTCGGCCTTTAACTGACACTTTATTCTGAATCCACAACTAGCAACTGGAAATCAGTTTAGCTACAGTGCAGTAGGACTGTAAATGCAGATTGATGAAACAGGCATAAACCTCGGCCGTTTCTAGACGGTCAAAATGAAAAAACACTTTCAAACCCGAAGGGGCTTCGGACTTCCATCAATCAACTTATGTTTCATACATCATTGGCACAACTGCAATTGCACTTCAAGAGAGTTCAAGTGAATGTCATTTTGTCTCACTGACACCATCTTAAAACACTTGTAGCACAAGGGATAAGCTTGTGTCTTGGACTGTAAAAAACTATAAATATCATTTGTAAAAAGAAATAATCCTGGAAAATTTGTGTGTCTTAGCCTTTGATGACTGTAAGACATTTATTACTTCAACAAAAATGGCACTGCAACATGGGGATCTTCTGCTTCAGGAAAGCTTAGAGAAAAAGGAATGCAGGGCTTGATAAGCCACAGGGGGTTCATGGAAGGAATGTGCCACTCAAGCAAAATCAAGATTTGTCTTTAGTACATTTACACATTGTAACTCGATTCTCAGCCCCTCTCTGGCTCCCTGCATGGAAGAG
Organism: Gymnorhina tibicen; assembly: GCA_013399875.1. Lineage (NCBI taxonomy): Eukaryota > Metazoa > Chordata > Aves > Passeriformes > Artamidae > Gymnorhina > Gymnorhina tibicen. The sequence continues at coordinate 300,599 of VXAZ01001543.1, forward strand.
ACAAGTGCAGTGCACCACCAACTTTACACCGTCTCTGGTCTTTACATGTGGAATGTGCATGATACCACACATCATCCACTCCTTTGCTGACAGTTTACCCTGCAGCAGTTCTGAGGTTCTCCACACCAAATTCCCAAATTGCTTTGATATAAACTGACTCAAAACCACAGCAGAAGGAAACTGTTTTTCTCCCCCCTCACCTCAGCTGTACCAAGTGCAGCAAGGATTGAGCTCTTGATGAATATAAGACATTGGCACATCTGCAAAGGTTTATACAGTATCACACAGATTTGAAGAAGCAGAAAAAAAAACTTTATAAATAGAAACACTGACATATGGATTAATAGTTCTCCACCATCACAGCATCAGCAAAATATTAATGGTGGGACTGTAGACACTTAGCAGAGGAAGTAGTGTCTTTTAGGAATTAGTCTGGCGAATATTTACTTTTCAAACCACTGTATTAATTTATAATTTAGTGGTGATCAAAAGACAAATTTCACACTGATGACATTGTAGACAACAATAAAAATACACTAGGAGAAACATAGCAGACAACAGAAATGTGAAGCAAGTAGATGTAGAAAATACACAATTGAGGTGGCTTCAATTATAACAGACAGGTACAAAGTAATAGGCCTAAAGAAAGCTGTCAGTGGAACAGACAGTTTGTGTCCATGACAAAAACAGAAACACAAAAAAAGATGTTTAAACAATACCTGTTCTGACTGAAATAAGAGCTAGTAATAAGTATTGATAACCATGCAGGGAACATTTTAGAAGCTATATTACTAGAACTGGTCCCCTTATTGCAAACTATTCAACTAGATACCTACATGATCCTTATTCCCTTAGTCTAGTAAGGTGCAAGGCGTTTAATTCTTTGGTTACTATTTTTGGCACTGTCTGATATTCGTTTGATTGCCATGCTTGCTGCATAACTCATGGAGTGTAAAATAAAATCTTTCATTCACAAGCACATTTTCTCAGTCCATCTGCAGCTGCAGTGAAATTTACAAGCCTATCCATACACAGCCACAAACTTCTTTTTTACTAAGTACAGTCTTCCAAGGTGTTGCCTTTCTTACAAAGCTGCAGGAAGACAGAGCAGCTTTGCTTGAACTCTTTAGATCCCTTAAGAGCACAAGCCTGCTTTCTTTTTTTAGGGCAGATTCTAACAGAAACCGACAGGAATTTGGCCTCAATAGCTTCCACAGGATCAAGGTCTGGTTCAGTAAAGGATTAAGGCTATTGTTGCTGAGCACACACTGCCAGTAAGAGACCTTTCCTCTTCCCTAACCTCTATTCTTTGACTCAGCCTCACATAGAACTATCTAAACAGAACACAGGTTACCATGTAAATGTTTGTCCTTGGATGCAAACATGTCACATTTATTAAAATCAGTGCTAATTTTAGGTAGGCTTTTCTAGACTTTTAGAAAATAATAAGTGATTTAACCAAACGCATTTCTTTTAGTATTCCTGATTACACTTTGAATTCAGTATTTTTAGAGCTTTCATCTCTTATGTTTTCTGATGCTTGTGACTTCCAGGGGTTTAAAAATCAAAAAGAGCAGCCAAACAGTAGCTGTAGTTCTAACAAGCCCTTGGCTAGACAGTTTGCACCTTAGTCATGTTGAAACATTCCATTTTCCATTTAGATGTAATGAGTACCTGGACACGCAGCCCCTCTCCCCCCATCTAAATGAATATCATTCCAGCCTAAATGATGGGGTTTTTTCCCATCCTGGTTTATTAAAACTGATGGGTATTAAAAATGATGGGTATTGTTTCCCATCCTGGTTTACTAAAAAATTAATACAGCGGGCTTCTCAATTGACAACAGCAGGTGGCACAGGTCTCCTCCCTGCACCTCATCTGCAGGAGCAGCTCGGCTGTGGTACAGTCTACCCACTGCAGTTACATCTGGGTCCACCAAAGCAGCCAAACCTCTTCAGCCACCCAAACACAGCCAGGCAATGCGCAGCAGCATGAGGCACAGGCCTGACTGTCAAGCCATCTAAATTTTCAGGCAAAAAATGAGCTGCAGTTTCCCTGAGCTGCAGAATGTGCTCCTGGAAAGGCCAAAAACTGTTCGTGCCTCCTGCTGAATCCACTGTCTGGCCTCACTGGGGGGAACAGGGGTAACTGCAATCTGCCTTCACATTTATCAAGCATGACAGAGCTGTGTTAGTTCATCTCCCCCAGCAGTGCCACCAGGCACTTGAACAGTGAATCCCAAGGAAGCATGCCTGCCTACTTTTTCTGGTCAGAAAGCTCCAGGGAATACACACACTGAGGCTCCCACCACTTCCAGATCTTTCATCTCTGGTGTATTTGGTTTGTGGTCAAAGGTTTTGGTAGTGGTGGGGGCTTGAGGAGGGGGCTACAGTGAGAAGTTCCCAGAAGGCTCCCCTGTGTCTGACAGAGCCAATGCCAGACAGCTCCAAGATGGACTCACTGCTGCCCAAGGCTCAGCCTGTCAGTGACAGTGGTAGTGCCTCTGGGATAAAGATTTAAGAAGGGGAAAAAGTCTGCACAACTACTTCAGCTGAAGAGTGGAATGAGAGTTAAGTGGGAGCAACAACTCTGCAGACACCAAGGTCAGCGAAGGAGGAGGAGGAGCTGCTCCAGGCACCAGAGCAGAGGTTCCCCTGCAGCCCCTGGTGCTGCCCCAGGTGAGGCAGCTGTGCCCCTGCGGAGGTCCATGGGGGAGCACAGATCCAGCAGCAGCCCATGGAGGACCCCACAGCAGAGCAGGTGGGTGCCCAAAGGAGGCCATACCCCTGTGGGAAGCCTGCTCTGGAACAGGCTCCTGGCAGGATCTGTGGACCCGCGGAGAGAGGAGCTCACATCAGAGCAGGTTTGCTGGCAGGACTTGTGACCCCGTGGGGGACCCCTGCCTGGAGCAGGCTGTTCCTGAAGGACCGCGCCCCAAAAATCAGGAGTGGGAACCCAAAAATCAGCCTGGAAAAAAGGGAAGGCAAGGATGGCAGTTTAAGATTTGGGTTTATTTGTCGTGATCCTACTCTGATTTGATTGGTACTAAATTAATTTAGTCAAGCCCCCACGTCAAGATTCTTTTGCCCATGACGGCAATTGGTGAGTGATCTCGTCCTATCCTGATGTCGACCCACGAGCCTTTCGTTGTATTCTCCCTCCCCTGCCAAGCTGCGGAGGGCAGTGCCAGGCCGGCTTTAGAGGGCACCTGGCGTCCGGCCAGGGTCAGCCCGCCACAAAGAGGCACGACCTCGGCAGGGGGTCCGGGAAGGGCGGGCAGGGGACACGCAGCCGTGAGGCGGGCCCCTCCCGAGCGCCTGGCAGGATCTCCCGCAGAGCACCGGCCGGCACTGTCCCTTCCCCTCGGCCCGGGGGCCGCCCCATCCCCGCAGGGCCGCCACGATACCGCCATGACACCGCGGCGGGGCCGGGGCGGGGCCACCCAGCGGCATCGCGCGCGCGGCCCCGCCCCC